>CM046031.1:66073509-66076009 GCA_025215565.1 Flaveria ramosissima
GTTTATGGATATCTACAGGGTACATAACTACTCCTCTTACTACAGGGTGCTTACCTAGCCAACGCTTAGATCCGGCTCTACCCAAACTTTTCTGGTTCACCCCAACATTCCCTACTTGTCCGACTGTTGCTGAGCAGTTTTTGGATATCATACGGACCTCCCCTGAAGGTAATTTTAATGTGGCCGATTTCCCTTCTTTTGCAATCAGTTTCGCTACTTGCACCCGCTGCTCTAGCTAATTGTCCACCCTTTCCAAGTGTGATTTCTATGTTATGTATGGCCGTGCCTAAGGCATATCGGTTGAAGTAGATTCTTCTTTTTTTATCAAAGTATAACCCCTTCCTAAACTGTACAAGCTTCTTCCAAAGCATATGGCTTTCTGGATGTAGATGGTGATATCTATACAGCTGGATATTATATATATATGGTATAATGAAGTACCACATGGGTGGATATATAGGAATCAAAATCTGCCAAATCACTCATGTTATGATCTTCTACATCCTAGGTCTTCCCGTTCCATCATCTAGCTTATGTTCTTCATGTAGCATTCAGACCGAATGACTTTATGAAATTACGTTGATACTTCCACATATTATGGGTAACATAGGAGACATCTCTATTTTTTCCCCGGGAATCTTTAGAATTACCACTGCTTAGCTTTCAGTTCGCCTCTGACCATCAAATGAAATGTGAATAATCCGTCCTCTTCTCTTTGAAAGAAGGGGCGCTTCCGTTTCTGTCGGTGCTTGAAACAATTTTGTCTTCTCTATATTACTATACCTCTAGAGTCAATAATTTTATATGAGGAACTACTGAACTCAATCACTTGCTGCCATTACTTTTCAGTTTTCTGTTGAAATATGGATGTTGCCAAAGGGAGTGGCTTTGCCATACGATTAAATCCAGAAAAGAAATATCCAGAAATCTAAATCTAGAAATAACGTAATTAAGAGAAATCACACGAATAAATTCTCTTTGACTCTGGCTCTTCAAGTGACTCAATAAGATATACTGACCTATTCCAACTTCCCAAAACTTCCCAAAGATTCAATCCATAAAGAATCATTACAAATATTTATCCTTGAAAAAGTTTCTTACTTCTACATCATTATTTGAGTCAAGTTTTACGGTAAAGACTCCATTTTATTATCATAAGAAAGATCATTTCTTTTTCTTTTCGAATGGAATTGTCAATGATGTAAAGCAAATAATCTACATAGATCGAACAATAAAAAGAAACATCATTCTTAAATATTTAAAATTGAATATTTTAGGGATGCAAATGATTTTTCACAAAAATAGAAAGACTTTTTGTCACTGAAATAGGATAACAATACATACCTATAGGCTAAGCACTTCCTCTTTTATATGTATTTTCATATTTTGTTTAACCTGAGGTTAAGTAATCTTTCTACAGATCTATGTCCCATCTTATCTTTATCTGGATCACAAAAGGGTTTAGTTACTTTTGCATGTCATTTGAACTCGATTTAGTTCAGTTTTGTGAAAAATTCAAGTATGATTCCCAAAAAATCATTCAAAATGAAAAAAGAAAGAGGAATTATATTCTATCCAATATTAGACCTTGAAACAGAACCTTCTTGAAGAAAAAAGAAGTATTCGGATAAAAGAGATATGCTCTGGGACGGAAGGATTCGAACCTCCGAATAGCGGGACCAAAACCCGTTGCCTTACCGCTTGGCTACGCCCCATTTCTATTTTTATTGGACACTAATACTAATAAAGAATAATATTGGTATTAAGTGTTCGTCAATTCCAGTCCAACTATCTATAGAAAAGATTTCTTCTTTATAGAATTGATTATAGATTCGTTGCTAGGATTTTGACATGTGTATATCTAGAATTCAACTGAATTAATTGATCATTACATATAATTCAATTAAAATATTGTATGAAGTATGATTTCTTTCTATTCTCCTTTGAGAATTGGAGGATTTTTGATTTAGTGGAAAAAGAAGGATTTTTTGTCTACCTTACTTTCTTCATCATTTTTCCTTATATCAATAACTCAATCAAAATGCATGCATTATCTCGACGAAAAAAATGTCTATTATGCTTAATATCATTAGTTTGATCTGTCTTAATTCTACCCTTTATCCGAGTAGTCTTTTCTTCGCCAAATTGCCCGAAGCTTATGCTTTTTGAATCCAGTCGTAGATGTTTATGCCAGTCATACCCTTGTTCTTTTTTCTTTTAGCCTTTGTTTGGCAAGCTGTTGTAAGTTTTTGATAAGATCTTTAATGGTATCCTAGAAAATTAATTATTTATTCGAGAAAAATGATACCAATTGATAAGATCAAATAAGTCTGACAGTATGAACCTTCAATTGAAACAAATTCTTGGATAGCCGCAAGAAATCTGGCTCGCCCCATTTCCCCATTTTAATCCTTCTTCCGGCGAAATACCTTATTAGCTTAGGGTCGCTTAGAATATCTAATTGTGGGTATGAAAGTAATTTGTGGTAATCAAAGACTTA
>CM046031.1:66081009-66203509 GCA_025215565.1 Flaveria ramosissima
TGCCTAATGACCCGGGACCTTGATCAATGTCTAGAGGCATTGAGCCTATGACTGGGTTGTCCCTTTTTGGCTGCTCAGGGGAGTATAGTGACTCACCCTTAGGGCTTAAAGTTTGGGTTTGGGGCTCATGGGATTGAGACTGAGGAGACTCAATACCCATATTAAGGTTAATTATGAAGGATGGTGGGACCTCAGACTGACTGGGAGCCCATGTTTCCACTCTAGCCTCTTTAGGTTGAACAGGGGGAATTTGTTCAATCAGAGTAGATTGAACAAGAGTTCGCTTGGAGCGTCTCTGATATGTATGTTTGATGGGATGGGAAGGAAGATTTGGCATTGAGGTGGTTATTGCTGGTGTGGGTTCATCACCTATGGGGTTAACAGGGATGTTACCAGGAGCCATTGGATCAATCATACCTGGAAGAAACGCAGTATGTCTTCCAGTGAAGTTGGTGGACACCCTCTTTAGTACCTTGAAGATGGCTGGCCTCATGTGAGGGATAGGTAGAGTAGCTGCACAGACTAGCTTCTCCTAATCCAGCTCACAGTTGTCATATGCTGAATAAACCTGGGATACATGTAAAATGTCTCCCTTTGAAGGTTTCCTCTGAGGTTGTTCAGCATAAATCTTGAATAGTTGAATCTGATGCCCTTTACCAACCCGTGAACCAAACATCCTAAATCATAGGGAATTTGATCCCAACCCCCGAACTTCTAGTTGTAAGAGAAGTTGAACTTGCAGACAGTGGACCTACTTACATCTCCATCATATCCTATTTGGGCATATGTGTCCTCTAAATCCGATTTGGAGAATTTAGCAGGAGAACCCTTATCATGGAGCTCTAGGTGCTCCCTGATGGTCCCTGATGGTCTGTTCAGATATAACCAATTCTTGGCCGCAAATTCTTGACCTAATGACCCTAACTTCGTTCAGAGTGTCAATATGACCATTTCCCGAAAACTCGACCATGTGGTTTGAGTAAACGGTGGGGTTAGCGGTTAGGGCTGTGTAGTAGGTGGACTCGGTTAGGAACTGGATGATTTCTGAGAAGTCAACATCCTTGGAAGAGTCAAGGAGTGCGACTTGGTTGTGCTGAGGGTTTAGTGTCATTGTTGGGAAATTACAGAGGAAATGAAGTTAATTTGGGAGTAAAAGTGAGGACGAAGGAAACTTAAGGCTGTCAAATTGGTAAAAAGATTAAATAGATAGGTCGGAAGTATTTAAATGGGTGAAATGGCGGATGGATAAGGTGAAGTGATAGGGGTGAAATGGCGGATGGATAAGGTGAAGTGATAGTTTGGGGTATGATGTGTCAAGGGCGGTAAGGTTAAAACCATTTAAAATATTCCAACATCATTAACAAAATATTTACCTTTTTACAGAGCGGGGCCCCAAAGATTTCCGTTACACAGTAAAGCTTTCTTTCCGAGAGTAAAAGCCAAACTTACTTCCGAAGGTATATTTCATCTTAAGAGAAATTTACTTCCAAGAGTAAGGAGGTCTTCCGAATGAAGAAGTTTTCAAGCTTCGTAAATAGATTTGATATAGCATCAAATTTTCTTCTGAGGCTAAAAACTCTTCGGAAGATAGAACTAACTTGGAAGAATTTTCCTTCGGAAGACAAATAAGATATCTTTCGAGGGTTAATTTCTCTTCGGAAGAACTCATACTTAACAAATTTTGAAGAAATACCTTTTGTAATAGGGCATAGATTGTATGACAAAGATAAGACACATTTTGAAAAGGTTTTTCAAAGGAGATAGACTAATCAATATTATCTTCCCAATAGCTGTAGTAAGATACTTAAATCTTTGTTCATCAAATGCTTTGGTGAACAAATTAGCTTATTGTTTATTCAAATCAACTTTGACTAGTTTAATCAGGTTTTTCTCATGAATATCTCTAATGAAATGATACCTGATGTCAATATGCTTTGTCTTGGAGTGCTTGACAGGATTTTCTTTAATGAAAATGGCACTCTTGTTGTCAATGTGAATAGGAGTCTCCATGAAATTGAATCCATAGTCTAACATCTGGTTTTGAATCCATAGCAGCTGAGTATAACAACTAGCAATAGCAATGTATTCAGCTTCAGCAGTTGATGTTGAGACACAGGATTTCTTCTTGCATTGCCATGAGATGATCCTTCCACTAAGAAATTGACATCCTCCTGATGTTGATTTCTTGTTGATCTTGCAGCCATCATAGTCACTATCAGTGTAGCCATAGAGATTGAAGTTTTGATTCTTAGGATACCAGAGACCAAGCTTGGGAGCTCCTTTGAGGTATCTAAGAATTCTCTTGGCAGCAACTAGGTGAGACACCTCTGGAGCAGCCTGATATCTTGCACAAATGTAGGTTGCAAACATAATATCAGGTCTACTTGTTGTGAGATACATCAGAGATCGAATAATTGCCCTATACTAATGTTGATCAGTATCCTCCCCCTCAAAGTCAGGACAAAGATTGTGATTTCTGGGTATAGGAGTCTTTGCTGGCTTAAAATCCTTTATATCAAATCTTTCTAAAATGTCATTGACATATTTAGATTGATTAGTAAAGAACCCTTCCTTCATTTGTTTTACCTAAATTCCAAGGAAAAAGTCCATTTTCCCCATGAAACTCATCTCAAACTTCTTCTTCATAATGCTCTCAAAATCTTTACACATTTGGTCATTTAAGGAACCAAATATGATGTCATCAACATAGACTTGTACGAGCAAAATGTCTTTCCTGGACTTTCTTATGAATAAAGTCTTGTTAATAATACATCTGGTGTAATCATTCTTCAGGAGAAACTGAGACAAAGTCTCATACCACAGCCTAGGTTCTTGGTGCAACCCATAGAGAGCTTTATCCAATTCGCACACTTAGTTGGGGTGCTGTGGGTCTTTAAATCCTAGAGGCTGGCACACATAGACTTCTCTGTATGTATCCCCATATAGAAATGCACACTTGACATCAAGCTGGTAGACTGTAAAATTCTTGGATGCTGCATAAGCAAGAAAGATCCTCACTGCCTCAAGTCTTGCAACAGGTGCAAAGACATTCGTGTAATCAATTCCCTCATCTTGCGTGTATCCTTGAACTACCAGCCTTGCCTTGTTCTTGATAATCAAGCCTCTATCATCTCTCTTGTTCTTGAATACCCATTTTGTGCCAATGGGTACTTGTCTAGATAGTAGTGGACATAGGTTCCAAACCTTTTGTCTCTTGAATTGAAGCAATTCCTCTTGCATTGATTCAACCCAACTGCTATCCTTTAAGGCTTCCTCTACCTTTCTTGCGTGTATCCTTGAACTACCAACCTTTTGTCTCCCGAGGACCTGTTCCTCTCTTTCCTCTCTCCTTCCTTTACAGCCTTAATCACTTCGGTCACCACAGACGGTAGGATCGTCTGTATGACCTGATGCACTTCCTCCACGACCGCCTCTCTCATCGCGGCCCTCAGATTAGCATTCTCATCACCGCCCTCCGGATGAGGGGTCTCAGGTTCCTCATGAGCCACCTCTTCGGCCCTAGGCCTTCCTCTTGTGACCCGTGGTTCAGCACCACGTCCACCACCACCTCCACCACGAGAAGCTTTCGAAGATCTACCACCGCCCATTCTCTAAACACATTGAAAGATTCAAACACTAACACGGTCATTCAAGGAACAGCTCAGTTTATGTCAAGTATAGTAAGTCCCTAATTACAGTGGCCAGTTGTGATTAGCCACCTACTTTACTCTTCATACCCCAAGCATTACCTGTCCTGACTACATCAGTATCTAAATCTACCAGCAACACATAAAGCATATAACATGCGCACATAATACCGGTTAACATTACGAAAATTCCTGATGGCACGCAGCTACTCAGATTGGCATCCCATTCCCTTTCCGTCCTATTTTCAGTTTAAGTTAAGGTTTATTTTGAAAATTTACCCATTTCACTTAAACTTTGGCTTTGATACCAACTTGTAAGGCCCCATTCCCGGGACGCTTACAGTTGGATCCTCATCGCACATAAAACATATAATTACATTTCACTTTCATAAACATTGCAGCGGATACATTAAAAACCACACTTTCATTTCATCAAAATACTTTTGCAAAATAATACAACCGTTCATTTCACAATATCATTTTACATTTCATTACAAAAGCATGATAAATATTGGACGCCATCCAAAATAAGCTGAGTAGCCGCCCTGTGCCATCCTCAGCAACATACCTGCCAACTGGAAACACATCAAAGTCAGCGTTGCTGAGTGAGTTCTAGTTTTATAATAAAACATACTTTTCTTCCTTTATAAAACCATTCCCTAATTTCGTATGCGATCACATAACATACATACATACAGATAATTTAATTATTATCTTCCATTACGTTCGTTACATTATTCATTCATTAATCATCGCACGGTACATTATCATTCGCTTCATTCGTTATAACATCTTTTCTTACGTTCGTTCATTTCATACATATCGCACTTTTGCTCAAATCGCACCTTCGCATCATCGTACCCGAAGTACATATCGCACGGATCGCACACATAAGGTAGCCAAAATCGCACGCTATCTCATGGGTTAGCCAAGATCGCACGCTTCATAAACCACATGAGGTAGCCAAAATCGCACGCTACATAGCACACAGTAAATACCACATCGCACGTATCGGAGCAGTTACCAAAACTGAACCCCCACTGTGTCTATAATCCCTTATGCTGTCCATCGTACATATCGCACAAATCACACCAACGGAGTGGTAACCAAGACCGACTCCCCCTGTGTGTGTGAGAACTCTCGGGGTTTAGCCAGAATCGCACGCCATCTCATGGGTTAGCCAAGATCGCACGCTACATAAACCACATGAGGTAGCCAAAATCGCACGCTACATAGCACACAGTAAATACCACATCGCACGTATCGGAGCAGTTACCAAAACTGAACTCCCTACTATGTCAATGTCCCCTTATGAGTTAGCCAAGATCGCACGCTATAATACACACACAGTTGAGCTAACAACTCTCAATGAGTCATGAACCTCCTTTCTTCTTTCGCAAGCCATCCTTACTCTCATTTGTTCGTTCATGCTTGCATTCATTCATTACGTTCCTCTTTTCATTATCTTCAACTTTACGTTACATAATACTTTAATTACATTCATTAACGTTCAACGCAAATCATGGGAAGACAATCATACATAATAATAAGGAACATAACAACATACAACATCAATCACAAAAAGCAACATCGCACACCTATAACATACATCATGCATAACATACAACATCATACAATCACACCACATCAAGCATCACACGAATCACGCGCATCGCATCATAATCATCATCAGCTCATCATCATAAATCATTTTACATCATCCATGCCCATCACATCGTCTACAACCCCAATGATCCGAGTCTACGTCCGCACTTCCCGAAAGTCAGACTCATTCGGGCGTATGGACCCTATTCGGTCGCATGGTCTCTCATGCGTATGAGAACACTCAGGCGAATGGACCTCCAGTCGCATAGCCTCCAATTGCATGCTTCCCATGCGAATGAAGCTCAGTCGCATGACATCTGGGCGTATGGACCTTAGTCGCATGACCTTCATGCGAATGGCCCTCCGTCGCACACCTTTCGTGCGTATGGACCTCAATCGCACGACTCACAGGCGGATGGACTCCAGTTGCATGACCTTCAGTCGCATGACCCTCATTCGCATTTCATTCAGTCGCATGACCCTCATTCGCATTTCCTCCAGTCGCATAGCCCTCATACGTATGACCCTCAGTCGCACTTTTCATATACGAATGAACCTCAGTCGCACTCCTGTCGTGCGTATAGACCCAGTCGCATGCCATTCGGTTGCATGGACCTCCGGTCGCATAGCCCTAGCTGTGCGCAGAATGCAGTTCATCCTGAACTACAGCGGGCGTTTTCGGCCTCCAACCTCTTCCAAACCTCTTTTAAGCTCCAATCAACCATTATAAACCTTAGGGAAGCATACCACGACATCATTCAAGCATAACCAAGCACGAAATCAAGCCCCAAACGAATCATAGACATACATATACATACATAAACGGGTTAACACCCAAGATGTGTTCCAGCCCCAAAATAATTCAAAAACATGTAAAAGAGGGGTCCTAGAACTCAAACAAACGATCTCGTCGAGTAGAGCTTCGATTTGACCCGCTACACGACGATTTCCACGCTCGAATCCACCCGAACCAAGCTTTTCTCCTCTTTTTCTCCTTCTTTTCTCCCTCTCTTGGCTGAAAATGGCAAGAATGGGGTGTCTTCCCCCTTTTATACTCCCATTCATCAAAGTTTTTCTTGTTGGCGAGTTTGGTCCCTCGACTTTAGACTTTATTTCTTTTTCTTCTTTCGTCGGCTTCAAAGAAAATTTCCGGGTGTTACAAGTCCACCCCCTTATATAGGTTTCGTCCCCGAAACCTATTATTCCTTAAACCATCGCGGGCAATACTGTCTCATCTCTTTTCCAGTCTCCCACCTGGAGTTCAATCGGTCTACGTCGTTTATCCACACACGACTTCTTGTCTATCTCTGGCTACCTTCATCAAGGCTTTGATCCTTTCGAGCTTCTCAGTCGTAGCCTCGATCACCTTAAACCGTCACCGTGACCCCGTCAGGCGCTGTCAACCGTATCATCTTTTTTTGCAACACCCCCGTGTTCGCCTCGTTGTCTGCCAAACGATCCACTCCTGGGATCACATCAAAGGGTGTATCTATATTCTTACCACTAACATGCAATTTAGCACAAAAGCAGCGGGAATAAAACTTTTACTAGCGCCAGCATCGAATAACACAAAGGTTAAAGATTTATTTACTAGAAACATACCTGACACAACGTCGGGGTCCGTCCTAGCTTCCTCCGATCTTCTTCACTCCCGAACCTTCCGCCCTTGGCTTCTTACAGTCCCTGCTCATGTGGCCAATTTCTCCACAATTATAACATCTCACAGTCCCACATTCCCTAGCCACATGACCAGGCTTCCCACACTTGAAGCAAGTGTTTGGTCCCCTTTTGCATTCTCCCGAATGCTCCATCCCGCATTTACCACATCTATCCGACCCCGCACTAGGTGTGACCACACGACGGTCATCCCCCCGTGCGTGCTTATTATTCGTTGGGGCACCACCCCGTCCAGTTCTCTTCCCCCTCCAGTTCTGGTCTTCATCACCTTTCTCGCTGTCTTCAGCCACCACCACTACTGTTCTTTCATCGTACAACCTTCCTGCCAAATCAACTGCCGACCTAAACGTGCTCGGTCGGGCAGCGATCATGTGCCTACGGATGTCCGTCAGCAAGCCCCGAATATACCTCTTGATCTTTCGTGAGAGAGGTATCACCTGATCCGGCACCAGCCGTGCGATTTCGTTGAAGTTGGTGGTGTATTGCTGATGCGTCATTGTTCCCGCCTCCAGCTGCAGGAACTCTCTTTCAACTTTATTCATCTCACGGTGAGGACAGAACTCCTCAATCGCCTGCATTTTCAACTCTGACCATCTCATCCTTCCAATAGCCTAGTGGCCCTCAACTTGGACTATGTTGTCCCACCAGCACAAAGCTGAGTCCACGAAAGAGTGGGCAGCAAACTTTACCTTCTTGTATTCCCGACACTCGCTGATGTTTAGAACAGCTTCCATTTCCCTCACCCATCAGTGAGCAGCAACAGCAGTGCCGTTACCATCAAAAGTAGGGGGCTTGCATCTCATAAACACCCCATAGTTATAGCCTCGTGCCACCTCTTGCACAGGCTCATCTTCCTCTTCCTCTTCTTCATTATCAGAGAATATCGTTTCAGGCTCCGGTTGCTCCCGTCCTCCCGAGGACCTGTTCCTCTCTTTCCTCTCTCCTTCCTTTACAGCCTTAATCACTTTGGTCACCACAGACGGTAGGATCGTCTGTATGACCTGATGCACTTCCTCCACGACCGCCTCTCTCATCGAGGCCCTCAGATTAGCATTCTCATCACCGCCCTCCGGATGAGGGGTCTCGGGTTCCTCATGAGCCACCTCTTCGGCCCTAGGCCTTTCTCTTGTGACCCGTGGTTCAGCACCACGTCCACCACCACCTCCACCATGAGAAGCTTTCGAAGATCTACCACCGCCCATTCTCTAAACACACTGAAAGATTCAAACACTGTCACGGTCATTCAAGGAACAACTCGGTTTATGTCAAGTATAGTAAGTCCCTAATTACAGTGGCCAGTTGTGATTAGCCACCTAGTTTACTCTTCATACCCCAAGCATTACCTGTCCTGACTACATCAGTATCTAAATCTACCAGCAACACATAAACCATATAACATGCGCACATAATACCGGTTAACATTACGAAAATTCCTGATGGCACGCAGCTACTCAGATTGGCATCCCATTCCCTTTCTGTCCCATTTTCATTTTAAGTTAAGGTTTATTTTAAAAATTTACCCATTTCACTTAAACTTTGGCTCTGATACCAACTTGTAAGGCCCTGTTCCCGGGATGCTTACAATTGGATCCTCATCACACATAATACATATAATTACATTTCACTTTTATAAACGTTGCAGCGGAAACATTTCACTTTTATAAACGCTGTCCATCGTACATATCGCACAAATCGCACCAACGGAGTGGTCACCAAGACCGACTCCCCCTGTGTGTGTGAGAACTCTCGGGGTTTAGCCAGAATCGCACGCCATCTAATGGGTTAGCCAAGATCGCACGCTACATAAACCACATGAGGTAGCCCAAATCGCACGCTACTAGCACACAGTAAATACCACATCGCATGTATCGGAGCAGTTACCAAAACTGAACTCCTTAATGTGTTTATGTCCCCTTATGAGTTAGCCAAGATCGCACGCTATAATACACACACAATTGAGCTAACAACTCTCAATGAGTCGTGAACCTTCTTTCTTCTTTCGCAAGCCATCCTTACTCTCATTTGTTCGTTCATGCTTGCATTCATTCATTACGTTCCTCTTTTTATTATTTTCCACTTTACGTTACATAATACTTTAATTACATTCATTAACGTTCAACGCAAATCACGGGAAGACATTCATACATAATAATAAGGAACATAACAACATAAAACATCAATCACACAAGGCAACATCGCACACTTATAACATACATCATGCATAACATACAACATCATACAATCACACCAAATCAAGCATCACACGAATCACGCGCATCGCATCATAATCATCATCAGCTCATCATCATAAATCATTTTACATCATCCATGCACATCACATCGTCTACAACCCCAAAGATCCGAGTCTACGTCCGCACTTCTTGAAAGTCAGACTCATTCGGGCGTATGGACTCTATTCGGTCGTATGGTCTCTCATGCATATGAGAACACTCATGCGAATGGACCTCCAGTCGCATAGCCTCCAATCGCATTCTTCCCATGCGAATGAAGCTCAGTCGCATGACATCTGGGCGTATGGACCTCAGTCGCATGACCTTCATGCGAATGGCCCTCAGTCGCACACCTTTCGTGCGTATGGTCCTCAATCGCACGACTCACAGGCGGATGGACTCCAGTCGCATGACCTTCAGTCGCATGACCCTCATTCGCATTTCATTCAGTCGCATGACCCTCATTCGCATTTCCTCCAGTCGCATAGCCCTCATACGTATGGCCCTCAGTCGCACTACTTATATACGAATGAACCTCAGTCGCACTCCTGTCGTGCGTATGTACCCAGTCGCATGCCATTTGGTCGCATGGATCTCCAGTCGCATAGCCCTAGCTGTGCGCAGAACGCAGTTCATCCCGAACTGCAGCGGGTGTTTTCGGACTCCAACCTCTTCCAAACCTCTTTTAAGCTCCAATCAACCATTCTAAAACTTAGGAAAGCATACCACGACATCATTCAAGCATAACCAAGCACAAAATCAAGCCCCAAACGAATCATACACATACATATACATACATAAACAGGTTAACACCCAAAAACTCGAAAAAGGGTTTTCAGATGTGTTCCAGCCCCAAAATCATTCAAGAACGTGTAAAAGAGGGGTCCCCGAACTCACACAAACGATCCCGTCGAGTAGAGATTCGATTTGACCCGCTACACGACGATTTCCACGCTCGAATCCACCCAAACCAAGTTTTTATCCTCTTTTTCTCCTTCTCTTTTCCCTATCTTGGCTGAAAATGGCAAGAATGGGGTGTCTTCCCCCTTTTATACTCTCATTCATCGAAGTTTCTCTCGTTGGCGAGTTTGGTCCCTCGACTTTGGACTTTATTTCTTTTTCTTCTTTCGTCGGCTTCAAAGAAAATTTCCGGGTGTTACAACAACCCATAGAGAGCTTTATCCAATTTGCACACTTAGTTGGGGTGTTGTGGGTCTTCAAATCCTGGAGGCTGGCACACATAGACTTCTCTGTATATATCCCCATATAGAAATGCACACTTGAAATCAAGCTGGTAGACTGTAAAATTCTTGGATGCTGCATAAGCAAGAAAGATCCTCACTACCTCAAGTCTTGCAACATGTGCAAAGACATTCGTGTAATCAATTCCCTCATCTTGCGTGTATCCTTGAACTACCAGCCTTGCCTTGTTCTTGATAATCAAGCCTCTATCATCTCTCTTGTTCTTGAATACCCATTTTGTGCCAATGGGTACTTGTCCAGATAGTAGTGGACATAGACTGTAAAATTCTTGGATGCTGCATAAGCAAGAAAGATCCTCACTACCTCAAGTCTTGCAACATGTGCAAAGACATTCGTGTAATCAATTCCCTCATCTTGCGTGTATCCTTGAACTACCAGCCTTGCCTTGTTCTTGATAATCAAGCCTCTATCATCTCTCTTGTTCTTGAATACCCATTTTGTGCCAATGGGTACTTGTCCAGATAGTAGTGGACATAGGTTCCAAACCTTTTGTCTCTTGAATTGAAGCAATTCCTCTTGCATTGATTCAACCCAACTACTATCCTTTAAGGATTCCTCTACTTTCCTTGGTTCCATATGAGAAAGCATGAGTACAAGCAAACATTCCCATTATGAGTTTGTCCTTTTGTTCTCACACCTTCAGAAACGTCTCCAATAATGTTCTCAGCTGGGTGAGTGTTGTGAATTCTGAGCCTAGTGACCACATCCAATTGCATGGAGAGATCTAGATTTGAAAAGTTCTGCTCAGGATTCTGAACACTTGGACCAGCTGATGTCTCACATTCATTCAATGAGGACTGATTGAATGAAGGAGAGACAACATTAGTATCATTTGACTATGAAGTAGCATTAACACTTGTCTGTTCCTTTATAATACTACTTCCATTAGATTGGTGTTGTGCATTGTTTGAGTTGTCACTTGATGAGTTTTGAGGCTCTTTGTTGACAACTTGTTAAAGCTCCATTCGTTCCTGAGATAGTCATGCTTTCAGACCTACTATTGATGGGAGCTTGTTTTTCAGCAACTATATGAGAATTTGGAAGAAGTCTGGGTAACTCAAACAGTTGGTCATCATCAGAATCACTTTAAGTACCTGTTTCGGCTGAAACATTCTCACAAGAAGGTTTAGAATAGTTTGGAAACAACTTTAAATCAAAGATATGATTAGGTCCATTCCCCTTAACACAAGAAGTGTGCTCATTAACAACAATGTTAGATGATTCCTTAAATTGTTGATTTTTGATGTTGTAAACTCTATAAGCAATAGAGTTGGAGGAATATCTAACAAAGATAGCATCATCCGACTATTCAGCAAATTTTGCCAAATTGTCCTTTGTGTTAAGTATGGTACATCTACTGCCAAATGACCTAAGAAAACCAATGAACGGTCGTCTCTTGTTCCATAGATCATAAGGGGTTTTTCCATGGGGCTTAACTATAAGAACTTTGTTCTGCACATAACATGCAGTGCTGACTGCCTCTGCCCAGAATGTTAGAGGTAGCTTTAAATCAGCTAATATAGTCCTAGTAGCCTCAATAAGTGTCCTATTTCTCCTCTCAGCAACACCATTTTGTTGAGGAGTTCTAGTGTCACACCCCCGCTAAAAGCGGAAACACGGGGATGTAACGAGACCGAGATCGTCATAACACATGGTAAGCGATAGAGAGCAATATAAATAAATGATGAAATGCGTGTCATGACGACACCCGACAACAAGGGGACTTGTGTCGTGTTTAGTCAATGTTCACGACAACATAGCCATAAGCAACATGATAATGATAACACATAATCACATAAGATGAAAATGTAAACGTTAATTCCCACAACCCGGGAACAAGTTTCAAAAGATGATAATTGTTTACAAGCATTAACATTGTTCAAAAAGATTGCTTATCAAAATGAGTTAAGTCCCAAAAATGCATCCTAGGGTCTCCACTAAGGCAGCACACCTAGATTCCTGGACTTGCATGATCACCTGAAAAGATATGCTTAAAACGGTCAACATAATTGTTGGTGAGCTCGCAGGTTTATGTAATAAAAATGTAAGTGATGCTGTAATAAATAGCGCGTCGGAATACCGTGAATACAGTTATTACACAAGTAAATATCACATGACATGAGCTTTGCAACCAAACCTAGCGACGTACACAAAGAAATTGTCGGCATATATTCACCCAAGGGCCCGTTCCTGGCCACTGATGGTACCAACTAGTATACCATCGAACGAGGGTGGGGGTGTCAACCCAGTAGTACTACCAATACCTAACCGTCGGTTCCCACACTGGAATTAAATAGTTGCAAAGATAGAACCACACAGCAGACCCAAGCATATATCAAATAGTACTTGCAACACAGTATCACGTTGATTCCTTGTATGTAAAATGTATGTAAGTTGTACAGCATAAAAATTGTGTAAGCATACTTTTCCCCCAATTTGTAAATGATTGAAATATTGTATAAGCGTAAAAAGGGGCCACGAAACTCACTTGTTAGGTGGTAAGTATGTATGAGCGATGTATCCCAAATGTTGAATGCAAATAAACAGTCAAACACCTATTGACAGTTATTGTATAGCATTAATGATATGATATATGTATAAGCGCGCAATAATGATGGGTCGGTTCGGGTCGTATCGAATGGGTCACGCACAACACACACAGACTGACACACGTACTAGACCTTATGTAGATCCAAGTACAAGACATTGTCGCCATTAATGATGATGTTTAAGTAAAAGTCTCGTTGTTTATTGAAGAAACATTGAATAAGTGTCAATAGTTATAAGTCAATTTGATCGTTGTAAAACGTTAGTTCAATTTGCTCAAAATAGTTTTTGTGCCCTTTCTCGCGTTGACTTTAATATTTGTGGCCGAACAATGGCATAATTGTGTTAGTGTTACCTCGACACCACACGACATACTCACGCCACGCACAAGGGGTCAAACACAACAAATTTCCGTCGCATAACAAGGTCAGACGCACGACTCAACCTCCATTCGTGCAAATCAACCCTCAATCGTGCGAATCAGCTTCATTCGTACGATTGAGCCTTCATTCGTATGATTGGCCTTCAGTCGTACCACACAACATCCAATCGCACGACTCAACTTCCATGCGCACGAATCAACCTTCAATCGTGCGAATTAGCTACTTTCGTACGACTGAACCTTCATTCGTGCGATTGGACTCCAGTCGTGCGAACCACATTCATTCGCACACATTCAGTCGGTCACCTGACTCAATCGCACACAAACACTCAGTCGCACAACTCAGTCGCACGACATGCCTAGTCGCACAACTCAGTCGCGCGATTGACTCAGACGCATGATCCAGTCGCACGACCCACTCAGTCGCACGGCTCAATCGCATGGATGACCCAGTCGCCTGATCTGCAGAATCACGACTGTGGTCGGGATGAGCAGCCCCCGAGCTGCTCTAAACACGGGTTTTACACCACAAGGACCTCCAGAAACACTCAACAAACATACACAAGCATAAAACACAAGCAAAGAGACCTCACACGCACCCATACGACCTTGTATGTTCGGGTTGAACCCGAACACCCGAAACCCTAGTTTGGACAGCCGTGAAAAGGCTAGAAAACGGACAACCAAAGACAACTACCTGCTAGAAAGGGGTAGTCTAGGCTGTAGACGGTGTCAAGACGAAGAAAACAAGACCTCTCGGGTTGGATTCGGTGCTAAAATGGAGATTTTGTGTGTGAAGAGGAGATGAAGATGAAGAAGATGGTGAAATGGGGATTAGGGCTGGTATGAGGGTATTTATACCCAGCCCAAGTTTACAAAATTACAAGTTTAGTCCCTGCACTTACTCCCGAGTTTTCCCAAATTTTGTTCGGTTGAAAAACGACTTTGTTAGGTGTTTTATATTAATTGTAAAAGTTCATTTAATGTTGTCATGACTTAAGAAATGGTTATATTAAAACATTTATTATATTTATAAAATGATATATTTAACGTTTTCAAAAAAATGAAAGTTTTAAAGGTCTTTTTGAGGTCATCACATGGTTCTAACGAATGCACACACAGCGATAATATTGCACACGTGATATCCACATAAAGAGTCAAATACCGATGAGGAATGACCAAACATAGAACAGATGACGGACAAACACGTTAATTGACGGACCTTAAAGTGACGGATGTCACAGTATCCCCCAGTTGAGAGAATTTCGTCCCGAAATTCAGCTGGAGTTAGGTCCAAGAGTGTCATCCTCGAAATGATGTGGATATTTGAGTTTCATCTGATCTTCACGTTCCCATGTAAACTCTGGCCCTCGTTTTGAATTCCACCTTACGCGAACAATAGGTATCCTACTGCGCTTCAGTTGCTTGACCTTTCGATCCATGATCTCAATGGGTTCCTCAACAAAATGAAGCTTGTCGTCAATCTTGATTTTCTCGATTGGCACGTGAAGGGATTCATCGGCCAAACACTTCTTGAGGTTGGACACGTGAAAAGTATCATGCACACCGCTAAGCTCTTGTGGCAACCTTAACCAGTAAGCCACTGGACCGATCCTTTCAGTGATCTCAAATGGTCCAACATATCTTGGGGCTAACTTCCCTTTCTTTCCGAATCGTACGACTCCTTTCCAAGGGGAAACTTTGAGTAACACACGATCCCCAACATTGAATTCTAGAGGCTTCCGACGATGGTCGGCGTAGCTCTTTTGGCGATCTCGCGCGGCTTTAAGTCGATCTTTGATTTGGAAAATCTTGTTTGTTGTTTCTTGGATGATCTCTAGGCCTGTCAGTTGACTCTCACCAATTTCGGCCCAACAAACGGGAGATCTGCATTTCCTTCCATACAACGCTTCAAATGGAGCACATCTAATGCTTGTATGGTAGCTGTTGTTGTAGGAGAACTCAATCAACGGTAAATGAGCATCCCAGCTACCTCCAAAATCGATTACACACGCTCTCAACATGTCTTCTAGCGTCTGTATAGTGCGTTCACTTTGGCCATCTGTTTGAGGGTGATAGGCTGTACTCATGTCTAACCGAGTACCCATCGCTTTCTGTAGTGTCTGCCAAAAACGTGAAGTGAATCGGCTATCATGGTCGGATATGATTGACACCGGCACCCCGTGCCGTGTCACGACCTCTTTGATGTACAATCTCGCCAACTTATCCATCTTGTAGTCTTCTCGGATAGGCACGAAATGTGCTGACTTCGTCATTCGATCTACAATGACCCATATCGAGTCATGACCGCTGCTTGTTCTAGGGAGTTTGGTAATGAAATCCATAGCTATGTTCTCCCATTTCCACTCGGGAATTTCAGGTTGCTGTAATAATCCCGATGGCTTTTGATGTTCAGCTTTGACTTTCGAACACGTCAAGCATTGGCTGACGTATAAGGCAATGTCTTTCTTCATGCCTGGCCACCAGTATAGATCCTTGAGGTCATGATACATCTTGTCTGCACCAGGATGAATAGAATATCGCGTCTTGTGGGCTTCATCCATGACTAAGGTTCTAACACCTCCCCATTTGGGTACCCATATGCGATCCATGAAGTACTGAATACCATCATCCTTGCGAATCATCTGTTTGTCTAACCCCCGGAATTCTTCTCCCGCAAGGTTCTCTTCTTTCAATGCCTCACCCTGTGCAATTTGAATCTGAGCTTTCAAGTTGGTTTGAATGGTCAAACCCAACGCTCGTGCACGTAGTGGTTTCACACGTTCTTTACGGCTTAAGGCATCAGCCACCACGTTAGCTTTCCCCGGATGATACCGGATCTCACAATCGTAGTCGCTAAGAAGCTCTACCCAACGTCGTTGGCGCATGTTGAGTTCCTTCTGATCCAAAATATGTTGAAGGCTTTTATGATCGGTGAAGATGATGCATTTGGTGCCATACAAGTAATGCCTCCAAATTTTGAGTGCAAATACTACAGCGCCCAACTCAAGATCATGAGTGGTGTAGTTCTTTTCATGCACTTTAAGTTGTCGCGAAGCGTAGGCAATCACCTTGTCCTTCTGCATCAGTACACATCCCAATCCTTGATGTGACGCATCGCAGTAAACTACAAAATCATCTGTTTCGTCTGGGAGAGATAGTATCGGCGCGTTGCACAACTTCTCTTTCAACGTTTGGAACGCTTGCTCTTGTGCAAGTCCCCAGTCAAACTTCTTGTCTTTCTGAGTAAGCAGGGTTAATGGTTGAGCGATCTTTGAGAAATTCGCGATGAAGCGACGATAATAACCGGCAAATCCTAAGAATTACCGTATCTCTGATGGCGTCTGGGGCGTATCCCACTTCTTCACCGCTTCGATCTTGCCGGGATCTACGTGAATCCCGTCCTCGTTAACCACATGACCCAAAAACTTCACTTCACGCAACCAAAACTCGCACTTTGAGAACTTGGCGAAAAGTTTCTCTTCGCGTAGCAGCTCCAGAATAGCCCGAAGATGTTCTACATGATCCTCTTTTGATCGGGAGTAGATAAGTATATCGTCTATGAACACGATCACGAACTTATCCAGGTACGGTTTGCACACCCGATTCATTAGATCCATGAACACAGCTGGTGCGTTAGTCAGCCCAAACGGCATGACCAAGAACTCATAGTGTCCATAACGAGTTCTGAACGCAGTCTTCGGTATGTCATCCTCAAAAACCCTTAGCTGATGATAACCAGAACGAAGATCGATCTTTGAAAAATACGAAGCTCCTTGCAGCTGATCAAATAAATCGTCGATCCTGGGGAGAGGATATCGGTTCTTTACCGTCAACTTGTTCAGTTCACGGTAATCGATGCACATACGGAACGATCCGTCCTTCTTCTTGACAAATAGTACCGGCGCTCCCCACGGTGAATGACTCGGTCGAATAAAACCCTTCTCCAGTAGTTCCTGTAATTGACTAGACAACTCTTGCATCTCGGATGGTGCTAGTCGATATGGCGTTTTCGCTACCGGTGTAGCTCCAAGAACCAACTCAATACGGAATTCCACCTGTCGTGGAGGAGGTAAACCAGACAAGTCATCTGGAAATACTTCTGGGTAATCCCGTACCACTGGAATATCCACCAGTTTCCTTTCCTCGTCTTTCTTTTCAACCACATGAGCCAGAAAAGCGTAGCACTGCTTTCGTAAACTCTGGCGTGCTTTCATGCAGGAAATAAGCTTTAAGCTCTTACCCGGTCGTTCTCCCTGAACCTTGAGTACTTCCCCGTTTGGCATAGGGATACGTACCACTTTGTCTCGGCAGACAATCTCTGCTCCATTCTGCGACAACCAATCCATACCCACAATCACATCGAAGCTTCCTAACTCGAAGGGTATCAAATCTATCTCAAAGGTATGATCCTCCAGCGTCAACAAACACTTCCTAATAATCTCATCGGCCTGAGCAACCCTACCATTGGCCATTTCTACAGAGTAGCTAGTTTCTAGCCTACTAGGGCTCAAATCAAGTAATTGCACAAACTCAGAAGATATGAAACTATTGTCTGCTCCAGTATCAAATAATATAGATGCGAAATGATGATTGAGTAAGTGCGTACCCGTGACAACATTCGGGTCCTGACGAGCATCATTGGCTCCAATGACGAATGCACGTCCCCGAGCTGCGTTTCCCTGAGTAGCCGGGCCTTGATTCCCAGCGATAGCCAACACCTGCTGCTGGTTGTTCCCCTGTTGACCCGGTGCCCGATTCAGCTTGGGGCACATATTCCTGTAGTGATCGGGGCTCCCACATTCAAAGAAGCCCTTGCATTCCCGGCGGGGTTAACCGCGTTGACGGGTGCTACAAGATTCGGTGCCGTTCTGCAATCTCTTGCCAAATGACCCGGGCGCTTACAGTTAGCGCACACCCAGCACTGTGTCCCTGGGGGATGATGATAATTGCACCTGTCACATTTGGGGTGCGGCCCCACATACTCTCTTCTGGCCTGAGACACGGCCACAAAATTCCTGGTCGGCTTAGACCTCTTCTCAAACCTTCCGGCACTCGACCGGCTCGACTCCCCAACATCCTTCCTCTTCTCGGCCCCTCGGCCCAAAACCCCTGTTCTAACCATCTCATCAGTCAAAGCGCCAGCTTTCAGAATTGCGCTCTGAATAGTAGGAGGAGCGGCTGCTGTGACCATAACTCTAATTTGAGGCGCGAGTCCCCAAATGTACCTCTCGATCCTCTTTGATTCCGGCGTGACCAGATGCGGAACCAATCTTGCCAGCTCGTGAAAACGATCAGTGTAAGCTGCATGCCCTGCCCCCACCATGGCATGATTCCAGAATTCATGCTCCAACTTCTGCATCTCGTTGAGAGGGCAGTATTCCTCGGTGATCAAGGCTTTGAACTCGTCCCACGACATTTGCATCGCACACTCTCTTCCTCGTGCTTGAATCTGGGTGTTCCACCAGGTTAGGGCTTTACCCTGTAGAGAACAAGTGGCATACTTGATCCTCTGGCTGTCGAGGCACTCACTGATGTCAATTACTGCCTCCATCTTTTCCAACCACCTGGTTAGGGCTATCGCCCCACCTTTCCCATCGAATTCCCTTGGCTTACAAGCCACGAACTCCTTGTACGAACATCCCCGACGAGCATTAACCACTCCAGTTTCAATACCAGCAGTACCACCATTCCCGGTTTCCTGGTTGCTCTCGTTTCCAGTCGGGTTCCCGTTTCAGTTTCTATCCCACCTTGGGCTCCTTCATCGTTGCCACCATCTCCGTGGGGGTGGTGTTGTTGAAGTGCGTCGCTCACTTGGGCCACGATAGTAGGAATCAGTGCGGCCAATTGCTGAGCGATCAGGGCTGCCATGTCGGCGTTCCCTGTTCCTTGACTGTTACTGGCAGGAGCATCGTTTGCTCTTGGTGCTCTGCCTCTGCCTCGGCCTCTGCCCCTTGGGGCTTCACTCCCGCCACTACTGCTACGGGTGACTCTTCGAGGCGGCATGTTCTAATCATAAAAGAGGTAACATGTAAACTTTAGTCACCATAAGATACACAAGTATTCCACTTATCAAATTCCAATGTTCATGTTCCGGTCAGCCAGACCACCATGCAGCCCATTTCAAGCATATTCTCGGTATACCGGTGATGTTTATATATAGGGTTCCCCGCAGCGTTCCCACCACACCCACGATGTACCGAGAATGATGCCCGATCCGGTTACATGACATCCGACTTTCCTTTACATCATATCCATAATAATCCATCAAGTCCATGTATTTGATGTCAATATCATGCTTATTGTCATCATACATCACAACAGTTGTAAGTCCATGTATACAATCACGTTTAGTCTAGCGGAGGTTGTCTATTTCCTCATCCTTCGAGGTTTCAGACATATACCTCCTCAGAGTTAATCTCAATGTCCAAGGTCAAGCGCAATAGTATGATCTGTGAAGATTTCTTCGGGTTTAATACCCGGATCTGATAAACTAACTCGGCGCGCAGAGGGAACGGAAGATCCAATAGAAGCATCCCATAAAAGAGTGAGCACAAGGGCTCTCTCATAGGGTAGAAAGATCACATAACAAATAGATGAACAAATCAAGCAGCGAGGAACACATACACGAGATATAAGATGCATACAGAGTCCTAGCATGCAAATCTACATGAAGGTTCCTAGGTTATAGTCTAGGTCAAAGTATTGCCTAATTCTCTATAACCAATGGCTCTGATACCAATCTGTCACACCCCCGCTAAAAGCGGAAACACGGGGATGTAACGAGACCGGGATCGTCATAACACATGGTAAGCGATAGAGAGCAATATAAATAAATGATGACATGCGTGTCATGACGACACCCGACAACAAGGGGACTTGTGTCGTGTTTAGTCAATGTTCACGACAACATAGCCATAAGCAACATGATAATGATAACACATAATCACATAAGATGAAAATGTAAACGTTAATTCCCACAACCCGGGAACAAGTTTCAAAAGATGATAATTGTTTACAAGCGTTAACATTGTTCAAAAAGATTGTTTATCAAAATGAGTTAAGTCCCAAAAATGCATCCTAGGGTCTCCACTAAGGCAGCACACCTAGATTCCTGGACTTGCATGATCACCTGAAAAGATATGCTTAAAACGGTCAACATAATTGTTGGTGAGCTCGCAGGTTTATGTAATAAAAATGTAAGTGATGCTGTAATAAATAGCGCGTCGGAATACCGTGAATACAGTTATTACACAAGTAAATATCACATGACATGAGCTTTGCAACCAAACCTAGCGACGTACACAAAGAAATTGTCGGCATATATTCACCCAAGGGCCCGTTCCTGGCCACTGATGGTACCAACTAGTATACCATCGAACGAGGGTGGGGGTGTCAACCCAATAGTACTACCAATACCTAACCGTCGGTTCCCACACTGAAATTAGATAGTTGCAAAGATAGAACCACACAGCAGACCCAAGCATGTATCAAATAGTACTTGCAACACAGTATCACGTTGATTCCTTGTATGTAAAATGTATGTAAGTTGTACAGCATAAAAATTGTGTAAGCATACTTTTCCCCCAATTTGTAAATGATTGAAATACTGTATAAGCATAAAAAGGGGCCACGAAACTCACTTGTTAGGTGGTAAGTATGTATGAGCAATGTATCCCAAATGTTGAATGCAAATAAACAGTCAAACACCTATTGACAGTTATTGTATAGCATTAATGATATGATATATGTATAAGCGCGCAATAATGATGGGTCGGTTCGGGTCGTATCGGATGGGTCACGCACAACACACACAGACTGACACACGTACTAGACCTTATGTAGATCCAAGTACAAGACATTGTCGCCATTAATGATGATGTTTAAGTAAAAGTCTCGTTGTTTATTGAAGAAACCTTGAATAAGTGTCAATAGTTATAAGTCAATTTGATCGTTGTAAAACGTTAGTTCAATTTGCTCAAAATAGTTTATGTGCCCTTTCTCGCGTTGACTTTAATATTTGTGGCCGAACAATGGCATAATTGTGTTAGTGTTACCTCGACACCACACGACATACTCACGCCACGCACAAGGGGTCAAACACAACAAATTTCAGTCGCATAACAAGGTCAGACGCACGACTCAACCTCCATTCGTGCGAATCAACCCTCAATCGTGCGAATCAGCTTCATTCGTACGATTGAGCCTTCATTCGTATGATTGGCCTTCAGTCGTACCACACAACATCCAATCGCACGACTCAACTTCCATGCGCACGAATCAACCTTCAATCGTGCGAATTAGCTACTTTCGTACGACTGAACCTTCATTCGTGCGATTGGACTCCAGTCGTGCGAACCATATTCATTCGCACACATTCAGTCGGTCACCTGACTCAATCGCACACAAACACTCAGTCGCACAACTCAGTCGCACGACATGCCTAGTCGCACAAATCAGTCGCGCGATTGACTCAGACGCATGATCCAGTCGCACGACCCACTCAGTCGCACGGCTCAATCGCATGGATGACCCAGTCGCCTGATCTGCAGAATCGCGACTGTGGTCGGGATGAGCAGCCCCCGAGCTGCTCTAAACACGGGTTTTACACCACAAGGACCTCCAGAAACACTCAACAAACATACACAAGCATAAAACACAAGCAAAGAGACCTCACACGCACCCATACGACCTTGTATGTTCGGGTTGAACCCGAACACCCGAAACCCTAGTTTGGACAGCCGTGAAAAGGCTAGAAAACAGACAACCAAAGACAACTACCTGCTAGAAAGGGGTAGTCTAGGCTGTAGACGGTGTCAAGACGAAGAAAACAAGACCTCTCGGGTTGGATTCGGTGCTAAAATGGAGATTTTGTGTGTGAAGAGGAGATGAAGATGAAGAAGATGGTGAAATGGGGATTAGGGCTGGTATGAGGGTATTTATACCCAGCCCAAGTTTACAAAATTACAAGTTTAGTCCCTGCACTTACTCCCGAGTTTTCCCAAATTTTGTTCGGTTGAAAAACGACTTTGTTAGGTGTTTTATATTAATTGTAAAAGTTCATTTAATGTTGTCATGACTTAAGAAATGGTTATATTAAAACATTTATTATATTTATAAAATGATATATTTAACGTTTTCAAAAAAATGAAAGTTTTAAAGGTCTTTTTGAGGTCATCACATGGTTATAACGAATGCACACACAGCGATAATATTGCACACGTGATATCCACATAAAGAGTCAAATACCGATGAGGAATAACCAAACATAGAATAGATGACGGACAAACACGTTAATTGACCGACCTTAAAGTGACGGATGTCACATCTAGGAGCGCTATATTGTCTGGCAATCCCTTTTGAGTTACAGAATGAGTCAAGAACTTGATTCTTAAACTCAGTCCCTTGATCACTTCTAATTATTTTAACCTTGTGATCAATTTGATTTTATATTTTAAGAATAAAAGATTTTGAAGTTTCACCAGTTTCATCTTTAGTTCTTAAAAAGAATACCCATGTAAATCTAGTAAAATCATCAACTATCACAAGGCAATATGATTTCCTTCCAATGCTCATTATACTTGTGGGACCAAATAGATCCATGTGCAATAAGTGTAATGGAGTGGTGATAGAGTTAACTTCTTTGGTTTTGTGAGGAACCCTGTGTTGCTTTCCTTTTAGACATGCAACATAGTTATCTTTACAGAAAAATTCCTTTTTAGGCACACCATGTACCAAGTTATTTTTAACCAAATTATTCATGGTTTTAAAATTAACATGACACATTCTTTTATGCCAAAGAGTTGACTCATCACTATTAGCTTTGGAAAGAAAGCATGATACTTCACCTAGTGGAAAAGCATTGTTCATATATAGCTTGTACATATCCAATTTCTGGGAGATCTAAGAAGCACCAATTCCTGAGGAATTTTCATCCCAGGTTTGAGGATAATGCACTCATGTTCTATGAAAAGCATTTGGTGCTTTTGATCACAGAATTGAGAAATATTTAAAAGATTGTGTTCAAGCTATTTGACAAAGTTTACTTTATCTACCTTTAACTTACCATTGGGTACACTACCTCTGCCTGAAATGTATCCTCCGGTTTCACCTCCAAATTGAACAAGTCCTCCATCAGAATATTGAATTGTTGAAGAAGAGATCTGTTCCCTGTCATGTGCCTGGAACATCCACTGTCCACAATCCATATATTTCCATTTTTTTCATGTGGATGTCCCTGCACAAAAGGTGAAAAAATTAGTTACTATTGGAGACCCAAGCCTTGTTGGTCTTGGGCTCTTCCAATGTGGATGACATAATTAAACCAAAATGTATGCATGGGGTTCAATTATGGTATGTGAAGAAGAGGATTGGGTTGCATCATCTTTTCTGATCTTCTATTCCATCCTTTGGTTGATCAGTGTTGATGAGCTTGATGAAGCTTGAACAGCATAGCTTTCTTCCGAGGCTTCTTTCTTCTCGGAGGAGGCTTTCACCACCTTTCTTCTGAAGCAGTCTTCTTCTCGGAAGGTTTCAAAGAAATTCTTTTGTTCTTTTGAATCTTCTTTGTCTTGTCTTCCGAAGCAATTTTCCTTTCGGAAGAATGAGTTTCTTCCGAAAGCAACTTGGCTTCGGAAACAAGTTTTCCTTTTCTCAACATCTGGACCATGTGATAAGGTCCAAATGTGAAACCTTCCTTGACTCCTTCTTTCTTAACATTATTTGCATAATGCGTGCTTGCAGGATTGTAGTAACAATATTTAGCCATGTGGTTGTGCAGACCACACATTATGCATTCAATGTTAACTTTTGTGGGATGTGAAGACTGTTGTTTCTTGCATTTCTTATCATCATCAACAGTCTTCCCCTTCAACTTCTGATCCTTCAGCAGGATAGGAGTGCTGGTACTACATTTCTTTCCTAGATCAGAGTTTCCAACCACCTGGAACCTGGCCGAAATGAACACACTCTTTTGCTTTGGGTCTATCTTCAGCTTGGACTCAGTTAGTTTCTTGGAAGTTTTTCTGGCTGCCTTAGCTCTGTTTCTTCTGGATTTGGTGGTTAGGGGTTGATCATCACTGGTGGGGATGGGTTGTTTTACTTGGTCCTTCCCTATGATCGTCTCCATAGTTGCATCATTTTTCTTCTCATGAGGTAGAGAGTCAGCAGATGGAACCTCTTGCTCTTCAGTACCACATCTTGGTTGTCTTATAGACTCATAAGAGTATGGTGGAGCAATTTCATTGGTTCCCAACCCACTTTTGTTTGGATAACAAACCTTTGAGTGGGAGGATGATGCAAGAATGGTTTTGAAGTTATGCTCTTCAATAGCATACTTTTGTGCTTTAGCCTCAGCTATGACTAGCTGGGCTTGAGCCTCAGTTAACTTGGAAATTAAATCTTTGATTTGAGCCCTGTAGTTGGAGTGTTCATGTTTTAACAGTTTTCTCTAACTCACTAATTTTCATTTTATAGTCAGTTTCTGCCCTTTTATAATCAGATTTTAAGATGTTTAAGGACTCAATATCAAATTTGATTTACATGTTATAGTCCTGATATAATTTTACTTTAGCAATACAAGCTGGAGTACAATGATGTTCATATACCTTGCTATTATCCTGTTCCAGCCATGAGTGCTTGAGCAAGGGTCACATCCTTCACCATGAAGCTCCAATCAACTTCTTGAGCAACAACATCAGTTTGCTGGTCAGTTGACCTTGTAGCTACTTTAGATGCGACAAGATGTGTGGAGGCTTGAATGGCTCCTGGGTTGGATTTAGGAGCTTTGCATTCCCTTGCAAAATGACAAAGTTGATTGCAATTGTAGCACTTGGCATTGGTTTTGTCAAACCCGAATTTGCTGTTGTCACACCCCCGCTAAAAGCGGAAACACGGGGATGTAACGAGATCGAGATTGTCATAACACATGGTAAGTGATAGAGATGCAATATAATAAATTATGACAAGCGTGTCATGACGACACCCGACAACAAGGGGACTTGTGTCGTGTTTAGTCAATATTCAAGACAACATAGCCATAAGCATAAACATGATAAACGATTCACATAATAACATAAAGATGAAATTGTAATGTAAATTCCCACAACCGAGAACAAATATCAAAAGATTGTAAAGACTACAACATTGTTCAAAATAATTGTTTGTCAAATATGTTTAGTCCCAAAAATGCATCCTAGGGTCTCCACTAAGGCAGCACACCTAGATTCCTCAATTCGCATGATCACCTGAAAAGATATGCTCAAAATGGTCAACAAAATTGTTGGTGAGCTCGCAGGTTTAAGTAGTAAATAAGTAAGTGATGCTGTATATAGTAAGCGATGTGGAATACCGTGAATACAGTTATATAAGCAAGTAAAATCACATGACAATGAGCTTTGCAGCCAAACCTAACGACGTACACAAAGATATTTTCAGAATATATTCACCCAAGGGCCCGTTCCTGGCCATTGATGGTACCAACTAGTATACCAACGAACAAGGGTGGGGGTGTCAACCCAGTAGTACTACCAATACCTATCCGTCGGTTCCCATACTGGAATTAATAGTTGCAAAGAAAGAACCACACAGCAGACCCAAGCATGTATCAGATAAGTACTTGTAAAACAGTATCACGTTGATTCCATGTATGTAAATTGTATGTAAATTGTACAGCATTGAAAATGGGTGAGCATACTTTTCCCCCAAGTTGTAAATGATTGAAATATTGTAAGCGTAAAAGGGGCCACGAAACTCACTTGTTAGGTGGTAAGTATGTATGATCAAATTATCCAAATGTTGTATGCAAATGAACGGCCAAACACCTATTGACAGTTATTGTTAAGCATTAATGATATGTATAAAGCGTATAATAATGATCGGCCGGTTCGGGTTGTATCGGCTGGGTCGCGTGTAACACACACAAGCAGACACACGTACTAGATCTTATGTAGATCCAAGTACTAGACATTGTCGCCATTGCTGATGATATTTGAGTAAAAGTTTCATTGTTATTGAAGATGTATTTGATAAATATCAGTAGTTACTAATCGGTTGATAATTGTAAAACGTTAAGTCGATTTAATTTGAAATAGTATCTGTGGGCTTTATAGCGTTGACTTTAATCTTTGAGGCTGAGCAATGGCAACTGTGTTAATGTTACCTCAACATCACACGACGTACACACACCACGCATACAAAGGAAATCACACACAACAACTTCAGTCGCACGACAGGATCAGACGCACGACTCAACACTCCATTCGCACGAATCAACCCTCAATCGTGCGAATCAGCTTCATTCGTACGATTGAACCTTCATTCGTATGATTGGCATTCAGTTGTACCATACAACACTCAACGCACGACTCAACCTCCATACGCACGAATCAACCTTCAATTGTGCGAATCAGCTTCATTCGTACGATTGAACCTTCATTCGTGCGATTGGACTCCAGTCGTTCCATACACGCACAATCGCATACATTCATTCGGTCACCTGACTCAATCGCACACATTCATTCGCTCGCATGACTCAATCATACACATTCATTCGCACGCATGACTCATTCGCACACATACACACAGTCGCACGACTCAGTCGCACGACACACCCAGTCGCACAACTCAGTCGCACGATTGACTCAGACGCATGGCTCAGTCGCACGACTCATCCAGTCGCACGAATCAATCGCATGACAGACCCAGTCACCTGGACAGCAGAATCGCGACTGTTGACGGGGCTGAGCAGCCTTCGGCTGCTCCGAGCACGAGTTTTACACAACAAGCACTTCCAGAAACACTCTACACACATACCCAAACAAGAAGCACACGCAGAAAGACCTCACACGCACCCACACAACCTCATGTGTTCGGGTTAAACCCGAACACCCGAAACCCTAGTTTGAACAGCCGTGAATAAGCAAGAAAAGGGACAACCAAAGTCGTCTACCTGCTAGAATGGAGTAGACTAGGTTGTAGATGGAGTCTAGACGACGAAAACGAGACCAAGCGGGTCGGATTTGGTGCAAAGATGAAGAAAATGGTGAAGGAGAGGATGAAGAAGATGAAGAAGGAGGAGAAGTAAATGAGGCTAGGGCTGGATTAATGGGGCTATTTATACCCATTCCAAGTTTGCAAAATGTCAAGTTTAGTCCCTGCACTTAACCCCCGAGTTTCCCAAATTTGTTTCGGTTGAAAAACGACTTTATTAGGTTAATCATATTAATTATAAAAATGTATTAAATGATATTTATAACTTAAAAATGGTTTTATTAGTGACGTTAAAATGATATATTCGGCGGTTACGATGATGAAAGTTTTAAAAGTTTTTAAGGATAGCATATGATTACAATGAAAGCACAAGCACAACGATGATAAAGCAAGCATGATATCCACATAAAGAGTTAATAAAGATGAGGAATGATTGATCAAAGAATAGCTAACGGAAAACCACGTTAATTGACGGACCTTAAGGTGACGGATGTCACAACTGTTGATTGGGTTTTGAGGGAACTGCCTTCTAGTTCTTTTGAAAAACTTCTTTGCTCTATAAGTCAACAGAGCCATTTACTGGACTATGTCTATGTATTCAACATCATCTGGCTGAAACATTCTAGATCACCAAAGCAAAACTAAAAGTCACTAGAATGTTCATTTCCTGAAACAAAGGCACAATTGTCCTGAAAGGGACTTGATTGAACATGTTGACACCTTGGTGTCTCAGGAAAAGTGATGTATGGCCCAGAAGAACATGATGGCTGCTGGGAGTAAGTCAGGTACTGCTGGGGCTGTGGGGGTCTTGATCCTTCGGCAACAAGTAAAGCATTGGTAGCAGAAGAACTAGAGGATCTGCCCCATCTGGTGGCCTTTCTGAGTCTCCATCTCTACACGGTATCCATCAAGAATGCCATATAGTTCAGTCATTATGAGAGTGTTCAAATTCTCTGTCTTCTTGATAGAGACACAGTAGAAAGTCCACTCTTGAGGAAGTGCACTCATGAACTTCCTTGATAGATCTCTCTTCTCAGGAGTCATACCTACAGATTGAAGTGATGAGATAAGATCCATATACCTGAAGTATTGTTGGCTGATGGTCCCTCCAGCAATATATGTGAAGTTTTCAAATTGTTGCTTCATGGAATCTTTCTTTGACTCATTTGAACCAGAGTACATCGATTTCAAAGCATCAAATAGTTCTTTGGCTGACTTACAATGCTCAAATCCTACCATTATGGAGTTTGGTATGACTGCAAGCAGTATAGTCATAGCATTGCTATCGAGATCAATTCTCTTGAGGTTTTCACCGGGGTAATCTTCAACAGCTTTCTCTATCATGGCACCATTACCAGCCGGTGCAACCACTTTTGGCTTGTAAGGACCATTGATGATAGATCTCCACATTTTGCTGTCTTGATACTTAATGAAACCTTCAATATGCATGCTCCAAGATCTGAAGTTCTTAGGGTTGATGATAGCAGCTTTAGTCATCATTACTAGTTCAGACTCAGATAATTTATGGTTGGTGGCCATTTTGAGTGAGGTAAGTGTATGAGGGATGAAACAGGTAGATTTGGATGGTAAGATCTCACAATCAAGAGCCTAAGAAGCTATGATACCAATTGCAGGATCGATTTTGGTCACTCAACACAATTGTTATCTCTCAAACTTACTAAATCACACTCGGTTTGATGATGCAGAATCCTTTGAGAGTTGATAATAATATACTAAGTAAACAAGACACAAAGAATAATTTTCAAGATACTTGTATATATTACTTCTCAACTCAAAGCATTACAAGACTCTGTCAAGCATATTGAATGAGTTACAATGAGAGACTATATATACTACTATCTACAGCCGGTATACTTTGATACCAGCTGGAAACTTACGACTAAACAAATACTACACTACTAGAAGTAAGGTATCTAAGATAAAATACTATCCTAGATAAGGTAGTCATGACATGTCCATAACTTACCTTTTGTCATCAACTAAAGTTGGTAACTGTACTAACTGATAAATGATAAATACTGGAATAAAGTATGGTCAACTACATGGGCGTGGGAAAACACCATGCAGTACATCAGAGGTTGCAGCAGATTGTCAGAGGGACCATACTTATGTCCACTGGTTCATAGTAGGTTCTTCCGAAGGTTAACTGGCTTTGGAAGAACAAGTTCTTCCGAAGCCACTTATACTTCAGAAGAGTCTACTTCTTTCGAGACTTGTGCTGATCTTCATGACTTCATACTTTGGATGTCATTGTCTTGAAATCTTCTAAGTGTTGAACTTCAGAAAAAGGATGACTTTGTCTTCGGAATTGCAGCTTTTCTCTTCGAAAGTTCTTTCACAGGTGTACCAAAATTGTTTCTAAGTGTTTGTTTTGGTTGCATCAGCCTTAATTGATCCAACATAATACATTCTTTTGATATAAAAAAACATACCCAAATAGTCAACAAACAGTTGGTGAGAACATAGGTTTAATCTATATAAATTATTTTGAATTGACGCGATACAATTAAACTCACAACCAAACCTACATGTCAAGTGATTCATAACTGTCAAATACAAATCACACAATCAAATAATATAACACCGTTGCCCTCATCTAAGCATATGCAGGTTGGCATTTCCTAAGTAGCGCTACCTATATTATTTGACGGTTTCTCATCCGAATGAATGGTTGTGTCAATATGACAGTAATAAATCAAATTTAAAAAAAATGCATCTAATTCAACACAAACAGTGTGCTTTTTCAATCAAAATTATAAATCAAAAAGAGCAATGTTACTCATCTTAATTCCAGCCAATAAGTCAAATAATTCCTATAAAATAATTATTTGTTAGAATAAATCTAATTTCTTTAAAATTTTCAGCATTTAAACCACTTTTTTTATCAAAATACCTAATCAATCTCTATTGTCATCCAAAAATTACCAAAATTTACCATCATAGACATTCTGAAATCTATATTATGTCATAAAATTTTAGATTAATAACTCATAACAGGTAAATTACAAGGATTTTTAAAATTTTCATACTAATCAAAAGAAATAGTAAAACATCTCTAAAAATTCCGAAATTCATACACACTATTCTATTCTAAATATTATAATTTATGTAAATTTTTCATAATTTATTTCACTGTTTTACTATTTCTTTTAAATTTATATGTACAAAATATTCTAAAATATAAAACTTAGTCATACATGCGAATTAAGTCATTATATTTATTCTGTTATTCCCATAAGTTACAAGAGTTATTATATAATTTTTCCAGATTTTTATCATGTTCGGATCTTCTGTTTAATTATTTTCTTTAATTAATTATATAAATTAATCTATCCAATATTACTACCCCATATTTTACAGATCATCATTTATAATATTCTTAACAAGTTCCTAATTTTATTCCCACAATCACAGTCATTTAAGTATTTAATCCAATTCATCAAGAATATTCATGTTTCAACCCTTTAATTCTTGTAATTTTTTTTGTTTAAATCATTGATTTATAAACCTTTCAACTTTTTAGCTCTTGGATCCCCCTTTTTGAATAAAATCATACGTTCATGAGTTCTTGTGAATAGTCTTGATGATTTAATCCTCAAGAATTGGTTTATATGTGTTTAGTTAAACAAATATACATCTCTTAAACTTGTTAGTTATAGATTTTGGAAATCTAACCTTGTTTGATAAAGAGAACTAAGAGAATGGCTTGGCTTGACTCCTTGAGGTCCTGGTTGAGGTGATAGTCCTTGCTGCTTGATCACAACTAGTTGGAGGTGAGCAAAGACGGTGATGGTGTTGATTGTATGATGTGAGAACCGAGAGTTTGAGGGTGAGGGTGGAGATGGATTGAGAACTGAGAGAGAGTGTTGAGAGGTGTGAGAATGGTGGCGGTTGTGGTGGTTTGCGGTTGTGGCTCCATCGGCCGAGAGGTGGGGATGAAGGTGGAGTTGTCATCATTAAATCTAGGTTTAGGGTTATTATACCTTGTATTAGTGGCTTATTAGGAGGAAAGGTGGCAGATTTCTAAGTGTGTTTAGTGTCATGTAATGCTAGGTGGCGGGTTTGGAGCAAGGGTTAGTGTCAAAAGATGGCTAGGTGGCGGTTTGGTGTTAATGACTTAATTAGTCATTAAGCTAGGATTAGTTAATGATTTAGGTGCTTAATCGGGTTAGTTAGTGTCCTATTAGGGTTAAGGTTATGTTTTAGTTAGTGTTTAAGTGTTTGATATTTGTTTGGTTTTAGTTTTTGATGTAAGGTTAACTTGATGTAGTATGGTTTGATTAAGTTCAAGTCTTAATGCATTACATATGGTTAAGGCATTTAGTGTTTAACTAACTAAATATTTATTTAACAATTTCTAATAAGGTATAACTATGTACTTTATTAATTTATGGAAATTCTCAAAGTGTTAGATTTACCTAACCTTGGTTTAGGGTTGTCACAGTGACTCTAGGTTTCGTACTTGAAAAGCAAACCTTATTTAGCCCATGAGATATACAATAAACTTATTTTCTTTCCAGGAGCAATGAAAAGATTTCCTTTAACAACTTTCCACTTCCTATTCCCGAACTTAACCTCATGTCCATGTTTGTCCAACTAACCAACAAAAATCAACTGTTTCTTCAAGCCAAGAACCATTTTGATATCATTCAAAGTACATGAACCAACTGAAGTAATTAAATCCATTTCACCCATGCCCGTAATATCAAGAACGTCATTGTTTGCGAGTATTACCTTACTGAAATCACATTCTTTTAGGTTCTATGCATCACTACTGTGGGCATCGTGAAATAAAGCTCCACAATCCATGACCCAGGAATCCGCATTCTTCTTCATGCTATAGATTTAAGCATCATCATTTGAGTGGTGTGTTGCAGTGTTAACTTCTTTTTAACTTCTTTCTAGACACCGATTTCTAAAGTGTCCTACTTGTTTAAAGTTCCAACAGGTCACATCATTTTGAACACTAGATTGACTCCTTTTCTGGTTTATGCTCCCACTACTTCTATTATTTTTTCTTCCCCTGCTAACATTTAGTAATTTCCTTAAAGATTCACCTAAATTTCTTCATCTCACATCTTCACCTAGGATAAGATCATGAATCCCATCGAATGTGAACTTGCTGGTAGAACTAGTGATCACTATAATTGTCCCTAACAAGCTATTAGGCAATGATGATAACAATGGTAGAGCTAAAACCTCATCCTCAAATTTGATGCCAAATGACCCAACTCTTGACAAAGTCGAGTTCAAGTTGTTTATGTACAATATAACATAACTTCCTTCTTTCATCTTTGTATAAATAGCTCTCAAATTAAGAAATCATTATTTGTTGCCAAAGGCTTCTTGTACATATTAGATAACGCAACCATAAACTCGACCATCACTCAAAAGACAAAAACAAATTAATGATTGCGGCAAAGAAAAAAAAACCCAAGACAAATTAAAATTGAAACGAAAATGCGTAAAACGAACATAATTTATTTTTTCTTATCAGCGTAAAACGACAATGCTACGTGGTTTACAAAGATAGTAGCAATCAATTGTGCTTTACCTTCTCTTTGTGTGACACGCCGACACGTAAGAAAATGTACTTTTTTTCTTTCTATTTGATGGGTACACAAAAAAAGAAGCAAACGGTATTTGTTTAATCCTTATTTTCTTCTTGATCGGTGCACAAAAAGAGCCTCAAAGAAACAAAACAAGTCCTTTATAGTTATGCTATTTCTATCTTTTGTTTCTTTGAGGCCACAAAAGGATAAACAACCCTTAAACGCTAAATCAAAAAATTACGAACAAGAAACCCTTTTTTTCTTGATGTAACTGTGGGGAGGAGGTGATTGTGGCGGGAATGCCGACATCCAACCTTATATCACAAATTCTTTCTATCGGGATGTGTTTTCTATGTGTAACGATCCGTTGATCTAATCCCACTTCTGAGGGATTCGGGTGTAGATCAACACATTAACACAAACGAGACTATGAGAGAAAATATAATAGAAAAGATGAACACGAGAGATTTTTGTGGTTGGTCGATATGACCTATGTCCACGGGCTACAACCAGGATATTATTTTATTGCTTTATACCTCACTTAGGAGTAACTACAAGTACAATATACAATATAAATAGGGAAAATTTGGGTTTACAACTTAATTCCTAAGAAAATCTGTTAGTGGGCTACAATTGAATAAAACGGGTCAAGTCTTTAATTTAATTGATCTGCCACAGAATTGTCTTCTAAACCAAGCCCAAATCAAGGCTCCATAAACCCAACATGTATTTCCTTCGCAAGTAAGCACAAAGCCTTCGTAGTGGTGTTTGTCAAACCCCAAGCGATGATGGAATCATTAGTGCGGGTAAATGTGAATCGATTGCTTATAGCACATGGTAGTAAATGTGTTAAAATAATATTAAATATTATCTTCATTGAATAATACTAATCAAACAATACATTACAATAAAAAAATAACTCAAATAAACATAATGAAATTATCTTTTATTTTGACTAAGTCTAAGCCCTACATGTGCATATAGAAGTCCACTAATCTACATTCCTGAAATTATGTGAAAAAGTAACAAGTCATGTAACTAATTAGCTGGTGAGTAAACAACGGTGGACAAATATATATATATATATATATATATATATATACCTATATATATATATATCTATATATATAATATATATTATATATATATATATATATATTCCATATATATATATATCTATGTATATATATATATATATATATATATATATAATATATAATACGCATCAATATATATATATCTATATCCATCTATATATATATAGTATATCTATATATATATACCTATATATATATATATATATATAGAGAGAGAGAGAGAGAGAGAGATTGATTAAATTGATTGAAAACAATTCAATTCAGATGCCAATGTCAAGACTTATAATGCAAACAGTGTAGTATAAAAGGAAAATCAAACACAACCAAACCAAATGATTGAATTCACTCAGTCCACAGGTGAAGCCTTGTGATTAATTGAATTGACTCAGTTTGTAGATGAAACTTTATGATAGATTGATTGAATCTGATTCTATTCACCACCCAAATATTCATAAGGGATGGATTTGTCAAACCAATAGATCTATCATCACCACTTGAATAATCATATGGGGTGGGTTTATCAAACCAATACATGTATCAATGTTACCATAGTTGCTTAAATTAATGATTGTTTTATCATGTATTTTATCTAACTATGCACTCATAATTGCAACTAATAATACAACATGACCTGAATTGAATTTTGATATATAACAACAATGAATAACAATGATTGAATAAATATCACATGATTTCCTCAAATAATAAAAAATGAAAACAGTTTATGAATACTCAGTTGATAGACGTGATTGATTTGAATAATAATATACTAGATTAGACACCAATAGTTTTCTTACGGTTTTAACCTAAGGAAGGGTGTCCTAAGATTAGAACGATAATATGAGTTTTGGACTAGATATGAATTAGGGTTTCAATTGGGATTTGGGATTTTAACAAATAGATTTGAAATAGTAATATATAATTATATTTTTAAAATAATTGAATTTGAAAATAATAAAGAAAATAGAATATTTAATTGATAGACATTGAGTAAACAAGGTTTAAATATTAAATGTGAAAAATAATTAATTAAATATCTAGGTCAAAATAATTAATTGATAACTAAAGTTTGATTTAAAGTAATTTATGTTTGATTTAAAGTAATTTTATAGGATTTAAAACTTATAACTAAAGTTTATAACATTTAAATTTTTTAAAAGAATGTATATAAGAATATGGAATTTAACTTTTGCAAAATTATTTTCTGGAATAAATTTAATTATCCATATTGATTTTTATATTAATTTTATAATGTAAAAATAATTTTTAGAAATTGAATTTATAAAAAAATTGATTTAAAAAACATAAGGGGGAGGCCTGGTTCGAACCCAAGTCTATTTTAGAATTAATGAGAGTGTAAATCGGTGGGCTTGGCCCAATTCTGAGTTTAGTTCTAATAAGAAAATATAAAACACAATTTATAGAAATCCCCAAATTCAATATATATAAACCCTTGTTTGATTTGAATTCCAATTGATCACCAATTTGAAATTTTTAATAGAATCAAATTTTGGGCTTTTGATCATTAAGTGAAACTGAGTGAGTGGGAGGGTTTAACTTGGATTGAAGTCGATTTGATGAAATGAGATGAAGCTAGGTCGCGATTGAAGTGATGATTGGATTTGATGTGTGTGTTAAGATTGGAATTGAGTGCTTAGGGAGTTTGGAGGATCGAAAAGAGATTTTACCCTCAATTATATAGGCTCAATTATTGTTGTTTCGAGTCAAATGAGTAATGGGTCGAGTCGGATGTTATATATTTGATTAGATAATGAATTTTTCCGTTATAGATCAATTGACTCGATGATCATGCTTTCAATGATCATAGGAACTTTATGTGTTAATGAATTAGTTTGATTTTGCAAAACATTTCAAGATGTAAACATCTTTTCTTTGTATAAGCTTCAGTTCTGAGTTGCCCAAGATTAAAAGCATGATTATTCGATTTAAAACATATTCCAAGTTTGAATCTCAGTAGTGAGCAATGAGTAACAATTTGATTGTGTCTAATCAAATTTTTTAGTTGTTTTGGTGGTCGTCAGAGACCACCGTAGTTCGGTCGGACAAACAAGGGGGGTCGACGATGGGAGGTTTAGGTTGGGTTTTCAAAACAAAGTTACAATTAGGTCCCTATAGTTTATAAATGTTATTATTTTATGTAACATGTTTTAAGTTAAACTTTTAAAAATTAGAATTTACACCCTTAACTAAATAAAACCTAATTTATTTAATAAATCAATTTATATAAATTTACAAATTCTACAAATCTTGTAAAAGCTTTATGATATAACTTTTTTCTATTTTAATTTAGTAACTAAACTCATAAATGATAAATAAAAGTTTATAACTTGATAAACTTTATAAGATTCTTATAAATAGATTAAATGATTTATTAAATGAAAATTGAATAACATAATCACAATATTGATTAACACATTTATTGCATCTGAGTTATCAAAATAAATAAAATAATTTAATGATGAATTTTTACATTGTATGAGAGATCAAAATTGGTTTGGATTTGGGTTTATAAATTGAATATGGGTCAGATGTTATGGTGTTGCAGCAATACAAGCGATTGCATCTTTGTAATTGCCTTTAACCTCCACATGTCACTTGCCTCCTCATGACTGATTTGCAAATCCTAATACTTAGAAACTTCTTCATGTTTCTTTCTCAAGTGAATGTCAACCTTTGCAAGTGACCTTAACATTGGCATTTGAACTCTTTGCACCTAGATATATTAGTCATTCATAGATAAAATGTAACTTTCGTACATGCCTATAACCTTCACAACTGGATCCTTTGCTGCTGACAATACTTAGTCATTCCGCAGACAATAGAGCTCCCATGACTAACTCAAAGCCTTCGTATTTATCTATTATATCTCAATAACTCCAAAACATTTGGTACTTTTCTTGTTTACTTTGAAAGTGGATTTTACCTTTGCAAGTAACCATAGTCTCGTGCACATGTCTCTTCATATGCATCTTTCAACAATTATCAAAATTTCAAGTTACATACCTTGCTCAACCACATGTAAACCTTAACTTATGAGCACATATAGGACTTAGAATATTTTTCACTTCCAGACCCTAAGCATATGTATCTAACGGTACACTTGTATAGTCATCATTTTTTCTTAGTTACACTTATTAATAGTTGAGGACATGCATTAATAATGCAATTTAAAGTTCATAGTATGTCAATGATCATAAATTGTGAATGATTTTTTAATGTCACTATGTAAAGTGTTTTGAGACTACTATAGGTTCGTTCAGTGCTATATAAATATGTTATGAAGACTACCGGTATGATTAGCAAGTCTTGCATTGCGCAAGCATGCCATTAAATTACTTTGTTGTATGTAATCATGCCGCTACAATCTTGCCTCGTGTAAGCATGTCATTGGATTCTTTCCTTGTGCAAACATGTCATTGGCTTCTTTCCTCGTGCAAGCATGTCACTGGAGTTTTGTCCCGTGCAAGCAGGTCACTTGAGTCTTGCCTCATGCAAGCATGTTGTTGTATAGCTTATTTAGGCTAGCATGTCACTAGTCTTGTACTATAACTAGCATGTAGCTTAGGTGTTAAATTATCTATTTGGATTATGATAAGGTTATAATACACCCAAAATTGTTGTAGCCCCCTTGTTATTACTACTCATATAATATGTGATTATCAAAGTATGACTAGTTGGATTTCAAAGGAGATCTAGAACTCAATCAATAACATTTAGTGACAACTAATGTGCACATGGCACACCCCGACCGATGGCGAAATCATCAGCGCACACGAATGTGAATCGATTATTCATAGCACACGGTATTTAAGGCATTTAAATAGTATTAAATATAAATTTCATAATCATTCGATAGTCAAATATTGTTCTACAATCAAACATAAATCAAATAAAATATAACATTTGTCTTTTATTTAACCAGGTCTAGTATCCTAGATGCAGGTATTACAAGTAGTCCAACTAAGCAGTGTGTCCTAAAATGATATGAAAATAACAAAGTTAGTTAAATAATTAATCGTTGAGTAAACACAATGTTGGACCAAAAGAACCAATGAGCCTGATTAGAAAAACCTCTAAGTCCCACAGACATTACAACTACTGAAGAAGATCACAACAGCTGAAGACATCAGCTGATTACAAAGAACTGAAGACAAAGTCTGAAAGCAAAGAACTGAAGACAAAGTCTGAAGATGAAGTGCCGAAGACAAAGACTGAAGACCAGAGTGATCAGCAGTTGTCACAACAGCTGAAGTTGTTAACTTCAGTAGTTGTGATGGTTTTACTTTTCAGTATTTGTAACTTTATATTTCAGTAGTTTAGTGTTTCAGTAGTTGTTAGTCAGTAGTTTCATGTAATTGTACTTAGCATTCTCTGAGATGTAATCAGTTGTTGAGAACATCTCAGTAGTTTGCATATTTCAGTTGTTTTGTAAATTCTGTTAGATGTCACTGTCAAGTGACATCAGCAGACGTCACATTCCTCTATATAAGGGATGTTGACCTAGCTGTATTCTAACCGAAGCATTACGCGTGAATGAAAACATTCCTTTAACAGTAATATTCTCTCTATAATTGTGATTGAGTGTTTTACATATTTACTACTTTTCTTGCTTGAATTCTATCTTAATTCGTGATATTCCGCTGCATAATTCAAACCTAATTGATCCGATCCTATCAAATGGTATCAGAGCAGGTTAATCATTGATCGATCTAACAATTGATCATTGAAATTGTTCTTTTGATAGCAAAGGTTGATCGAATTAGTAGTTTTGCAAGAATTGATTATAGAGATTGATTTTCTGTGCTTCCGGTTCATTAATTGTGATTCTAATTGTGTTTTCTAAGTGTGTTGTTGAGTTTTCAAACTAGACCGATTTTAATCTCCTTGGATTCAATTAAATTAATGAAAATGACTACTTCAATGAATGATCCTCACAATACTGGCTCCTCAACTAAGCCTCCAATGCTTGTTAGGAGTGAGTATAACATATGGCAACGCCGAATGCTCCATCACCTGTCTGTTAACAGTTCAGGTTGTTGGAAGTCTGTGGTTCATGGACCATACAAGCCTATGGTGAGTAATCCTGAAACCAAGGAGATGGTTCCTAAAAAGAAGGAACAATATTCTGATGAGGATTTAAAACTGTTTGAGATTGATGCTAAAGCCCATGGAATTCTGGCCATGGCACTGCCTAATGAAATCTATTCTGGGCACATGCATCATGAAACTGCTTATGATCTCTGGGTTGCTCTGAAGGAACAATTTGGAGGAACTGATGAGGTCTTAGCAAACAACAGAGAAATCCTTACCCAGCAATATGAGACATTTTCTCATAGGAAGGGTGAGACACTGACTCAACAGTTTGAGCGGTTTTCATGTTTAATTTCTGAGCTTAAAATGGTTCAACATGAATACACAAACAGCCAGATGAATAACAGATTCCTCAGATCCCTGCCTGAGAGATGGGACACTTACACCATTCCCTACGCTCTAGTGCAAATCTGGATACTCTATCTCTCACCCAACTTCATGGGAAACTCTTAACATTTGAGAGAGATATAGAACAGAAAAGGAAACTATCTTCATCTGGAAAGCTCACTGATGACTTTGTACCAGGCAATACTGCTCTGGTTGGTCATGAGTCTGAATATGCTTCATCTGAAAGTTCATATGATGAGCATATTGATTTCTCTTCAAATAGTGGAAATCATGCTTTTGTTGGAGTTGAGGGAAACTCAGGCTTTAATGTTGATAATTTGTGTTTCATGATGGATGATTTAAAAGGAATTGCTGATGATGATCTGGAAGAGATGGATATTCTGAGCCAAATGGCATTGATTAATATCAGATCTCAAAAGTTTTATAAAAGAACATGTAGGAAATTTCCTGGTCTCTCTGGCAAAACCAAGGTTGGTTTTGACAAGAGTAAGTTGAGATGTCACAAGTGCCACAGACTTGGACATTTTGCTAGAGACTGTAGATCATCTGGATCTAACTCATCTGCACCCTTTGTGACTTTTCCAAGTAATAGTTCACAATCCAAAGGGCAACATCCTACCAGTTCTGATCATCATTCACAACATCAATCATCTCCTGCATACTTTGTCCCTCAAAGCCCCATGCCATATCCTTATCCATGCTTTTACATGCCTCAGTCTGGTCAAGTTTCAGTACCCATGGCTCAACAACCACATGCTCTACCTGATCCTCAGCCATCTCAAACAAATCAGCAATCTCAACCTCAATCTCATCAGAGCTTTTTCACCCCTGAGGTTGTTGACTGGAGCAACCTACCAGATGATGTCTCTGGTTATTCTGAGCAATTTGCTGGTGCTGGTCAACATGGTGGTGACAATCCTTTTGGAAACCTTGCTTTAATGGCCCTGGAATCTACTGATGACAATCCTTCATCATCACAGGTACCACAGGTATCTTCTGAGGCTAAGGCCAAGATATGTTCTGAATCATACATAGCTGCTTTTGTTTCTATTAGGGAAGCAAATGTAGCTTTAATTAATCAAAATCTTGACCTAGAAAAGGCAATTTCCAAAAGAAAATCTGAGTTTGAGTCTGCTTTAAAAGAAAAGGATGAAGAGATTTATAAACTTAAATGTCAAATTACTGATGAAAAGGCAAAGGTAGAGGTCATTCTAGAAAATCACAAGAATCTCAAGGAAACACTTGCAGCTACCCAAGTTGATTGTGAACGATGGGTAACATCCTGCAAGGGATTTGAAATGCTTCTCAGTAAGCAAACTGCTTCCAATGTGAAGTTTGGGATTGGGTACAATCATACCATACCTCCCATAGATTTTACTCCAAAGTTAGAAGTACAATATGAGGTTGAGAGTCATTCCCAAACCACATCATCAGGTGTTTCATCCTCTATTGAAAATTCAAAATCTGAGGATGAAGATAGTGTGAGTATCTCAGTTAATCAAATAACTGATGATCCCACCGCTTCGAAACACTTGATCAAGAAGAGGCTGAGAAATTCAGGTGTTGTTCCACAAGGTCCTCAAAGTACTAAAGGGCAAAACACAACACCTGAAGAGCATTTTAAATCAGAGGAAAACAAGCATTCCTTGACAACTGCTGAAGAATCTATCAGGATTCTAAAAAATACTGATAGAAAACCACTGAAGAAGAAATCTTCAGTTGTTGAAAATCCTTCAGTACTTCCCAAAAGTACTGAAAGGAAGAGAGTACTGAAGAACAAATCTTCAGTAGTTTCATCAACTTCAGCAGTTGATCAAGAAAAGATGAAAAGAAAAACATGTGAAATATATGGTTTGTTCAATCATCTGACTGATGAATGCTGGTATAACAAGGGTTTAAAATTCAATACAAAGAAAATCATTAAACAGGAAATGCATAAAATGAAAAATGAATTTCAAACCAAGTTTGTACCACAATCATCTCATTCTGATAAACCTAAGCTTTCTCAAAAAGTCACTAAGGAGGAAGGGGTTTTTCAAACAACAGCTGCAAATATTCCTCAGGGAATATTGAAAACTCAGACCAAGTCTGTGTCTTTTCAAAAGAAGGATGTAGTGAATAACACGAACAAATCATCTACAAGTACTGATGTGTCAACTGAGTTGAAAACTTTGTCAACAAATCAGACACAACTTGTGATGATGGTACAACATCTATTGGGGAGAGTTAACCAATTAGATGTTTCTGTGATTAAACCAATGAAAAGGATACCTAAGCCAAAATCCAAGGAATCCTTTTCAGCATCATCTACATCTTCAAAAGCTGTTAATCATGCACAACCTGTTAGTTTAACATCTGTTGATGAAAACAGACCCAAAACCAAAAAGGTTTGGGTCTCAAAGGCTAACTAATGTTTGTGATAAATGCAGGGTTCTTCATCATGCCAAAGAAGCATCTGGTATGTGGACAGTGGAGGATCCATGCACATGACAGGGAGCAGCTCTCTTCTTCATGACTATTCCCAAAGGAAGAAGGGATTTGTTTCTTTTGGAAATGATGCCAAGGGTTACATCATTGGGAAAGGTTTTGTCTCAAATGGAGAGATAAGATTTGATGATGTTAACCATGTGGAGAACCTCAAATACAATCTTTTGAGTGTCAGTCAAATGTGTGATAAAGGGCATGTTGCACTTTTCACAAGTCAAAACTCTCGGATTCTGTCTTCCACAGTTTTGCACAAGATTGACAAAATATTGGATGAGTATACTCTCCTGAAGGCCAACAGGATTGGAAGAGTATATGCTTTAGATCTCTCAAAGAAAATTGATCTAAAAGGCCATCCATGTTTGTTCTCCAAAGCCTCTCCTCAAGAATCTGAACTATGGCATAGAAGGCTGGGTCATGTGAATTTCAAGAACATGAATCAGCTCATTCATCATAGTTTAGTGAGAGGCTTGCCATTGAAGGAGTTCAAGTGTGATGATACCTGTCCAGCCTGCTTAAAAGGAAAGCAACACAAAGCTTCATTCTTTTCTATAGAAGAACCTAAGTCCACAGCCTGCTTGCAATTACTGCACATGGATCTTTTTGGTCCTGTGAGAGTAATGAGCATGGCAAAGAAAAAGTACTGTCTGGTAATTGTGGATGATTACTCAAGATATGTATGGACTTTCTTCTTGCACTCCAAGGATGAGGCTGCTCAAAGTATCATCTATTTTGTGTTACATGTGGAGAAGCAGCATTCACTTCCAGTTAAGTGTGTGAGAAGTGATAATGGGACAGACTTTAGGAATCACACTCTTGATGAATTCTATTTGTCTAAGGGAATCAAAAGACAATATAGTATTCAAAGAACTCCAGAGCAAAATGGAGTGGTGGAGAGAAAGAACAGGACCCTAATTGAAGCTGCAAGGACAATGTTGGCTGACTCTGGTTTGCCACTAACCTTTTGGGCTGAAGCTGTCAATACAGCCTGCTTTGTTCAGAATAGAGTACTAGTGAATCAGAGGTTGATGAAGACTCCTTATGAGCTCTTACATCATTTGGCTCCTTTGATTTCATTCTTTAGAGCTTTTGGGTGTCCTTGTTATATTCTTAACACAAAGAGTATACTTCAGAAGTTTGATTCCAAGGTGGATGCAGGGTATTTTGTTGGGTATTCATTTACTTGCAAGGCATACAGAGTTTTCAACTGCAGAACAAAGATTGTTGAAGAAACTTTGCATGTCAAGTTTAATGAATCCCCAAAAGACAAGATTCCTCAAAACCCTGTTGAGATGTTTGACTTGGACATACTGCAATATGTTCCATATCAGCCTCCACCTGTTATGGTCTCTGAAGTTCCATCATCTCCAACTGAAGATACAAATGCAAGTTGTAGTGATCATCTGCCTGGTTCTACTACACTTGATGTTCCTGTAGCCTCAGCAACTCCATCCACAACAAATGCTGATGAAATCTCTGAATCCTCTACTTCATTTGAACTGCCATCTCAGTCTAGGTTTCCAGAGTCTACATCAACATCTGCTGCTGCTGAATCTTCTACAAACACTTGCACAGATATTATTGCATATCAAGAATTGAAGAATCATCCCATGTCCCAGATCATTGGTGACATAACTACTGGTGTTTCAACAAGAAGTCAATTGTCCAACTTTTGTCTCTATGCTCTCTTCATCGGTCAGCAAGAGCCAAAGAATTATCATGTTGCTTTAAGGGAAAATGGATGGGTTGAAGCCATGCAGCTTGAGCTTCTTCAATTTCAAAAACAGCAAGTGTGGGAACTGGTTCCTCTACCCCAAGGTAAGTGTGCAATAGGCACTAAATGGGTGTTTAGGAATAAAACTGATAAAAAAGGCCAAATTGTCAAGAACAAGGCCAGACTGGTTGTACAGGGGTTTTCACAAGAAGAAGGTATTGATTATGATGAAACCTTTGCCCCTGTAGCCAGACTGGAGGCAATTCGATTGTTTTTAGCTTATGCTGCTTTTCATAACCTTAAAGTTTTTCAAATGGATGTCAAAAGTGCATTCTTATATGGTAAAATAAAAGAAGAAGTTTATGTGTGTCAACCACCAGGTTTTGAAGATCATAAACACCCTGATTGGGTGTATAAGCTTGATAAGGCTCTTTATGAGTTGAAACAAGCTCCCAGAGCCTGGTATGAAACATTATCTAACTTTCTTCTTCAAAATAATTTCACTAGAGGCTCCATAGATAAAACTTTGTTCATAAAGAAAGCTGGCATGCATAAGCTCCTTGTTCAAATTTATGTTGATGATATTATTTTTGCATCATCTGATCCACAGTTGTGTGATGCATTCACAAAATTGATGCAACAAAAGTTTGAAATGAGTGCAATGGGAGAGTTACAGTTCTTTCTGGGTTTCAAATCAAACAACTGACTGATGGAACTTTCATTCATCAGTCAAAATACACAAAAGATTTGTTAACCAAGTTTGATTTACAAAACTGTAAATCCTGTTCTACTCCCATGTGCAGCAACACACAACTGGATGCTGATCAAAAAGGTAAAGCAGTTGATGAAACTCTTTACAGATGTATGATTGGTTCCTTGATGTACCTAACAGCTTCTAGACCAGATATTATGTTTGCAACTTGTGTCTGTGCTAGATTTCAGGCTGCTCCTAAGGATTCCCATATGATTGCAGTCAAGAGGATCTTTAGATATTTGCAAGGAACTAAATCTCTAGGACTATGGTATTCCACTGGGCACTCTTGTAAATTAGTTGCTTTTTCTGATAGTGACTATGCAGGGTGTAAGTTAACCAGAAAATCAACTTCTGGTGGATGCCAATTTCTAGGCAACTATTTGGTCTCTTGGTAGAGTAAGAAACAAACATCAGTTGCTACATCAACAGCTGAAGCAGAGTATATTGCAGCTGCAAGCTGTACATTTCAGGTACTTTGGCTTCAAAATCAGTTATTGGATTATGACATTACAGAGACTAATACTCCATTATTAATGGATAGTTCTTCAGCTCTTTGTATTGTTAAGAATCCTGTCCAGCATTCTAGGACCAAACATATTGAGATCAGACATCATTTCATTAGGGATTGCTATGAAAAAGGTCTGATTGATCCAAAGTTTGTGCCTAGTGCTGATGACCTTGCAGATATATTTACTAAGCCTTTGGATAGTACAACTTTTCATAATCTTGTACTCAGGCTCGGTATGCTGCAGCTAGAATAATTTGACAACTACTGATGCTCTTAGTTCATAAATACTGATGAGCATTAGTATACTTTTGTCAAAAATAAGTGTTGATAAGTCATTTTATCTTCAGTAGTTTTACAACTACTGAAGACTAAATTACTTAAAAGTACTGAAGTACCTTATTTGTTCAAAAATACTGATGTAGTTCAATCTACTGATGTCTTTTGTAATAAATAAGTACTGATGACCAATGAAACATCTGAAAATCAGATGATCTGATGATTAAGTGTCAAGGTCATTGAAACAGCTGAACTTTGTGAATTGACGACAACTACAGTTTCTTTCCAATCAACTGAAGCCAAAACCAAGTCTTCAGTAGTTTTACAACTACTGATGACCAACACCAAGTCTTCGGTTGTTTACAACATCTGAAAGTTAAAACCATGTCTTCAGTTGTTTTCTAACACCTGATGACTAACACCAACACTTTTAGTTGTTTTCCTTCAGCCGTTTCATAACCTATATATACCTAACCCTAACTTCAACCTTTTCATAACCCACTTTCCAAACGTTCATCTTCCATTAATGGCGACCATGCAAATCAAACCTCGACACAACTGTGTTGCTCATCTTACCAAATCACCTTTCTGGAACAAGTTTGATGCTGCTATCGACTTGATGGTTGATTCCCAATACCGCACAGCCTTTCTCCTCAATCCAACCATCTACCCTGATACCCTGTGCCAGTTCTGGACAAACGTAACCGTTCATACTGCTGAGAGTGATGCCACCATCACTCTCCAGTCTTTTGTTAACCAGAAACGGGTGATCATCACTCCTGAGATCATTCGTCAAACCCTAGACCTGAATGATGCCACCTATCCCACCAAGTACCCAAAAGGCAACATTTATCTTTCTTTTGCTAATCATGGTTATGAAGGTGACCTAAGTGCTACTACCATCCTGAAGAAGCACTTCCATGATGCCGAGCGACTTATAATTCACATGATCAATGTCTGCCTTGCTCCCAAAACATCCTCTTGGGATCAAATGTCATCCAGGTGGCAACAGGTATTATATTCTATCCTTGAACATCAAAATCTAAACTTTTCTGATATTATCTTTTTGGAACTGAAAGATTTGGCATTGAAACCTGTGGCAAATAGATGGATATTATATCCAAGGTTTCTTATGGCAATCATTTTGAATCAATTAAAATCTGATGGCCTTGTTGGCCTTGGAGTCCCTGCTCTGCTGGTTTTGCTAGAGGTATACTCCAGGCACAACTCAAACCCACAACTTAAAGAGGCTGCCAAACTGCTCAAACCCAAGCAGAGGGAACCCACAGCCTCCACCTCCAAATCTAAAGTCCCCTCCAAACCCAAACCAAAGAAAACCAAAAAGGCTACTCAGGGAGTTGAGTCCCCTGATGATGCCCATGTAGCACAAACGCAGGATGAGACTACAAGCCTTAATCCCCTTGTAGTTTCAATGACTCCACCAGCTGAAACCGCTCAGGTTTCCTCTCAACAGGATCCTGATGCAACCAATATTGGGGAAAACACATTGCTGGAATCTATCTCACTTGAGAAGATTCCCATTGAAGAGCACCACTCTTCCCAGGTGCAAACCTTTTCACCCCCATCTCCCACTGATACCACCCTACAAGCCCAACTGCAGTCATTGCACAAGTGCTAACTCAGCTACATTCCTCTACCCCTCCCCAGAAACCTGTTACTACTGGGAAAACCTCAACAGCTGAGGGAGAGGATCAAAATTTAGTTGATAACCAACAGCATAGGGATTCTCAAGTTCAGTCTCCTAGTGTAGATATGGAGACTAGAACATCTGGTGAGGCTACCTCTTCCCCTGTTTCAACACATGAACAGGATGAAGCTGGTATCATCTCTAAGACCTCACCAGAGGCAACTGTCAATGAAGGACATGCTCCTGAGGCAGGAAGTCCCTAGTTCCAAGACAAAGGGGCACATGTGATCACTGATTTACACTCAGCACATGTTCATCCTGATTCACTCAGGAGGTCAGCTGATTCAGTTTATACTGATGATGACCTGGGCTTTTTCTTTGAAGTCTTAGCCCAAAATACTATTCTTGAGGCTGAGGTTTGTAGATTGAAAGATCTGCTTCCCATCATGCCTCAGGAATCAAGACCATCTACCCCAATAAACCCACAGATGGCAGCTTCTGTTGAAGCTTCACCAAACACTGAGCCACTCAAATCAAACAAACCACCAGCCTCTGGCTCAGGCACCATTTCTCAGGGAGAAAACCCCTCTGAGCAAATGGTTGCTGCTTTCCAATCTTCCTTACCTCTCATCACCCCCATCATCACATCTATTGTTCTTGAAAAGAAGAAACTGAAGCCTAGGAGTCAATCACAAACAATAACTCCTGAAACTCAAAGGCAGATAGTCAAGGTCAAAATTGAAGAAGAAGAACAGCAGAAGCAGCATGATGAGCAGTTTCTTAGAATGGTTGACAAGGACTTCCCTCAGTCCTCATCCATTCAAGCTATGAAGATTCAAGCTCAGAGGCTGTACACTCTCAGGCATACTTTTCAACATCAAAAAGAGAGAGTGAGGATTTGGCCAGATCCCAGGGTAAGTTCTAGAATTCACAAGAAAAACTTACCAAGTAGATATCATGGCCAAGTAAGAAAGACTTTGAAAGCTGCAATCATGTTGGCCATGGTAGTCTCACCCTGGGAAATCATTGAAGAATTCAAGAGAGCTCACACATCCAAATCAACCCCTATGTCTATTCTTGAGAACAAAATGATCAAGAAGGGGTTGTTGTACAAAAGACTTGAAGATCTTCAGAAGAGTGAACTCCAGTTGTTGCTCGAAGGCTCTCATCCAGATGAATTCGCATATAGAGAGATAACAATTGTTGAGTTGAAGAATGGGAAGACAGTGAGATATCTGTCTGAATACTATGGGCCTGAGTTCTTCTTTGAGGGAGAAGCAGAAGAACTCACTAAGGAGGAACAAGTTGTTCTCCTTGAGGCCTATGCAAGGGAGTCTTTCAGACTCATCAATGGGAAATAGGTTTCATGGTTGGGACAAGACTCTGTGTCCAATTTCCCAAAGACAGAGTTCCCTTCCATACTTAGCCAATAAATGATTAGAAACCTTTTCCTGGCCTATGCTTATTTGTCTACCTCTGAAGCTGATCAAGAGAGTACTTTTGCCAAAGAATAAGTGGGATCTTCAATAAAGTTAGAGGTTTTGGCTGCATTGGTTCAGGGGGAGTTTGTTGGACCAAAAGAACCAATGAGCCTGATCAGAAAAACCTCTAAGTCCCACAGACATTACAACTGCTGAAGAAGATCACAACAGCTGAAGACATCAGCTGATTACAAAGAACTGAAGACAAAGTCTGAAAGCAAAGAACTGAAGACAAAGTCTGAAGATGAAGTGCTGAAGACAAAGACTGAAGACCAGAGTGATCAGCAGTTGTCACAACAGCTGAAGTTGTTAACTTCAGTAGTTGTGATGGTTTTACTTTTTAGTATTTGAAACTTTGTATTTCAGTAGTTTAGTGTTTCAGTAGTTGTTAGTCAGTAGTTTCATGTAATTGTACTTAGCATTCTCTGAGATGTAATCAGTTGTTGAGAACATCTCAATAGTTTGCATATTTCAGTTTTTTTGTAAATTCTGTTAGATGTCACTGTCAAGTGACATCAGCAGACGTCACATTCCTCTATATAAGGGATGTTGACCTAGTTGTATTCTAACCGAAGCATTACGCGTGAATGAAAACATTCCTTTAACAGAAATATTCTCTCTATAATTGTGATTGAGTGTTTTACATATTTACTACTTTTCTTGCTTGAATTCTATCTTAATTCGTGATATTCCGCTGCATAATTCAAACCTAATTGATCCGATCCTATCACACAAATTTTCATACATAGATATAACGGGTAAAATGATAGAAACAATTTAATTCCCATGGCATGTCAAGACTTATATGGAGATATTAAAACATAAAAGATAAACTAAACACAATCAACCCTAATGGCTAAATTTACTCGGTCTGTAGATGAAGTCTTATGATTAAGGCACATGTTTGAATCTAGTTTCAATCACCCTTGAATAATCAGAGAAGGTGTATTTATCATGCCAATAGAACTATCATTGTTTCCGTGGTGCGTATAAATTAATGATTATGCTAGAGTTAATGTTTATCTAACTATGAACACATATTGCAAGTATTAAATAAATATTTAATAACAATTGATTGAATATAATCACATGATTTACCCCAAAATGTAATACACATTTTGTAAGGATTCCTATAAGTCTGATGCAGCCAAAACATCCAAAGTCTCTCTGCATGCATGCACTGAAGAACAGAAGTAGAAATGCTTCGGAAGTTTTACACCTTGCACTAGAATTTTTCTAAGTGTAAAATCTTCCGAAGCCAAAAGTGAAGTCTTCCGAAGCTTCAAAGACAAAGTCTTCCGAAGCCAAAGAGTGAAGACAGATTTCTTCCGAAGACTTTTAGAGACATGCTTTTATCTGTTGTACTTTACCATAAAGCTGGACCACCTTTCCGTTGCAACTCTTGTCAAGTCACCAACTTACATTAGTTGGTGAAAAGGTCCATGCTTTTGGTAACTGTACATTGAGGTCTTGAGTCTGTGCTTTCTACTTTATGTACTTTTATCATTTTTGTAATATATTAGGATGTGAGCTATGGCATGTCATAGTCACTAGTCAACAGGTAATCTGCCTTTTGACTCTACATTTGATTTTGTCTGTTGTCTAGTCATATGTATCCAGCTGGCCTTCAAAGTATGGCCGGCTGTAGGATGTAGTATATGTATCTCAAGTACTTGTAACTTTCTAAGTATGCTTTGTAACATTTGTAAAAGAACTTGAGAAGCAATATATAACATTCTTGAAAATCAATTACTTGTGTTGTTTGCCATCTTGTTTTGTCTCATTATTACTTGTGTTCTTAGCATCTTCCACTAAAGTTAACCAGTTCCCTATTTGATCTGTTAAGTGTTCTAAGTAACTCTCCTCATTTTGTGGTTGTGTTGTAAGTGCATACCCTTCAACCCCTGCATTTGGTATCTGAGCATTCCAGGCTCTTGATATAAGATCTCACCATCTTAAGATCCCTCACACACACAAAATACTTAACAACTCAAATGGCAGCTATTACCAAAGCTGATATAGAAACTGGAACTATGACAAAGTCTCTACTTATCACTCCTGAAGACTTTAATACTTGGTGTCAAAAATTAGAAGGCTTCATCAAGTCTCAAGACTCCAGGATGTGGGACTCTGTTATTGAAGGACCTTACATACCAAGCACCACTTCTGCTACTGGTGGTGATATGATTCCAAAGGTTGTGGCTGATTACTCTGAAGAAGATAGGAAGAGAATAGAGATTGATCAGAAAGCCATGACAGCCCTTCAAACTGCTCTTCCAAACTCCATCTACAGAGGCTTCAAGAAGTGCAAAACTGCCACACAACTATGGGAAGCACTGAAGCTGATGTATGAGGGGTTTACTGAAGCAAAGGAGAACAAGAAGGATCTCCTGAAGCAACAGTTTGAAAACTTCACTTTTAAGGTAGGTGAAATCATGAAACAGCAATACTTCAGGTATGTTGAGATTGTGGATACTCTAATGAATGTTGGAGTAACTCTTGAGAACAGGGACATTGTAAGGAAGTTTATGTCCTCACTTCCAAGACAATGGACACATTACTGTGTTGTTATCAAGAGAACTAAGAACCTTAAGACTCTTACTCTCACAGAGTTGTATGGTATTCTTAGTGGCTACCAGATGGAGATGAACATGCAAAACTCATCTGGTAACTCCAGCAATCAACTGAGTTCAGCCCTCCATGTGGTTGAAAGGGAAAGCATTGAACCACAACATCATCTTATATGCTACCCTGACAACTCACAAAAGGGCCCTTTCATCGCATTCCCAAAGACTCCAAGGGAAAGCTACACTCAAGGAAGTCCTTTCCAAGAGACAAGTTCTTCTCATGTTTTTGTCTCTGCTGATGAAACCACAGGCAACTTTCTCTTCACCCTTGAAGACTTGGACTGTATCCATCTTGATGACCTGGAGTACATGGACATAGTTCAGCAAACGGCTCTTCTCACTCACAGGGCCAAGAAGTTCTACAAGAGGACAGGGAGAAAGTTTCCAAGCATGCAGCCAGTGGAAAGTTTGGGCTGGATAAAAGCAAAGTAAAGTGTTACAACTGTAACCAGATGGGACACTTTGCAAGGGAGTGTAAGGCACCAAGGACAAATGGTGGCCAAACACAAACCAGACCAAACTACACTGAGAAAGCCCCCCAGAATGAGAAGCCAAAGCAACAAACTGCAGTTGCTGTTGAAGAAGGAGGCTTTGACTGGAGCTTTCAGGTAGAAGATGCATCTCCAAACCACGATGAAACCAAGGTATTGGAACATCTTTGTACTCCTGGATGCATTGCTAAAGTAAATAGATACAAGTCCTATAACTTAGAAATGAAATCTGATCTTGAGTCCTTAAATATCTTAAAAGCTGATTTTAAAAGAGCTGAAAATGATTATAAACTAAAAATAGAGGACTTAGAGAAAACCATTTCAACTCTTAAACATGAGCACACAAACTATAGGACTCAGATCAAAGACCTCATTACTAAGTTAACTGAATGCCAGGCTGAGCTTGTGATCAGCAAAGCCAAGGCAGAAAAATGTGTTCTTGAAGAAGAGACCTTCAAGAACATAATATCCTCATCCTTGCATGAAAAAGTTTGTTATCAAAATAAGCAGAGACTGGGATCTTGTGAGATAGCTCCTCCACACACAATCTTGTCTGTAAGATCTCCTAGGTGTGGAACTTGTGAAGATGAGATTACCCTCATAGATCCTGTGACTGAAGAGGATGAAGAGGAGATGGTGGAGAATGGCTCTGAGAAGAGTAAAGAGGAGCATTCTAAGAAGGGTCACCATCCCTCTGAGGAGAGCAAAGCTGTTGGGATGACCAAGTCAAGGAGAAAGAACTTGATCAAAAAGGCCAAAAGAAAGTCCAAGAAGGCTCAAAAGATCAAAGCCACCTTCAACTCTGCACAAAAACATGTCTTCATCTCTGTAGGATTTGAAGTGGTGAAGGCTGAAGACACCAACTTGAACTCCATCAACAAGAGTTCTGGTTCATGTCCAAATCATCCCATCATCAAGAAGAAGGCTGATCAGTTGTGCACCACTGCTGTACAACCTGAACCATCCAGCTCCAAAGGTAGTTCTATCCCCACAAGAATTGCCATAGCATCTGCAAAGATGAAGATGGAGAAGGAAAGTGATCAAGTTCAGCCTTGTTCACAAAGGAATACTCCTAGAAGGAAGAAAATGGACTGTGTTATGTATGGGAGTACTTCTCATCTTGCTAAGGATTGTGTTTACAATCCAAAGAATACTCTCCACATGACCAAGAAATAAACTTCTAAGAGTATGGAAAAGAAGAAACAAGCTTCGGAAGGAAAATCTGTTTCCTTCGGAAGCTCCAAAATGAAGAAGAAGACAAGTGGAAACTTGCCTTCGGAAGAAAATTTGGTCTCGGAAGAAAGGAATACTTCTGAAGTACTGAAGCGTGCTGCAGTGAAAGCAAGTCTTCTGAAGGTCCAGTCATCAAAACTTCCGAAGTATTGAAGGTCAAGTCTAAACTTCCAAAGGTGGTGTGGAAGTCAAAGAAAGACCAAGTGGCTGAAAGTTCTTCATCAACATCAACAAATGATCCTTCTAGCATGACTATAGGATCAATTACTATTGCATTGTCTTCAACTTCTTTTGATGAGCCTAAGACTAATGAGGCTTGGGTTTCCAAATGTAACTAACCATCTCTTTTGTGCTGGAACAGCTCAAGACAAACAGAAATGTATGGATCATTAATAGTGGCTGTTCCAGGCACATGACAGGCAATAGGTCACTACTCCAAAAGTTTGAAAAAATTGATGGAGGACCAGTTGCTTTTGGAGGAGATGTAGGAGGTTACATTACTGGAAGGGGCAAGGTCACAAATGGTAAGCCTAGCATTGAGAAGGTAAATTTTGTCAAGGAGCTTGGGTACAATCTTCTGAGTGTATCCCAATTTTGTTATTAGAGTCATAACATGCTCTTCACTGAGCATGAGTGCATTGTTCTCAAGCCCAAGTTGGTCATTCCTCATGAGCACATCCTGCTCAAAGCCCCGAGGAAAGGGAACATGTACAAGATGGATTTGCAAGAAACATTTCCCTCAGGAGAAGTTTCATGCTTTCTGTCTAAAGCAAATAATGATGAGTCTTTCCTATGGCATAAAAGAATGTGCCATGTAAACGTTAAAAACATGAATAAACTAATTAAGAATGATTTGGTAACTGGAATACCAGAGAAAGAGTTCCACGAAAACTTGGTTAGTTTTACATAATTTTGCAACGGAAATGAGTTTATTTTTGAATTGAGGAACACATAAAACATCTTTTAGGGAAAGAGAGCCATTGGATGTATGAAGATGTGTTTGACCAATATGAGTTATAGAAAGGGTATTACCATTTCGAAGAACGATTTCATCTGGTCTACCATACTTGGATACAGAATGAAAGGATGCATGATACGGATCGACGTGATTAGAAGTTCCCCTATGAAACATATAGGAGGATGTTGTGACATTAGCACTTGGTGAAGCCTTGCTTTGGGTCATAGAAGGACTTGTGGTAACATGATTTCACGAAGAAACCGTGCAAGTTTCGACATTCTTTTGCTTCGTGTCCTGCAAAGTTACAATATTGATAATAGATATTTGTATGGGAATTACGGTTACCATTGTTAAAGTTGGAGCCATTAGACCATTGACTGCGGGATGGTATGTTGAAGTTGCTTTTCATGTTCTGCCCATCGTTTGTAAGTCCTGAATTAGATCTTGAGTGTTTTTGTGTGAAGTTAGCTGTAGCCATGAGGGGTGGCGCAATAGTGGTATGTTGGAGTTCCCTTTCAAAATCCACAAGTTTCTCAAAGAGTACAGGAAAGGTGAGTTTTGTATCAAGGAGTCAAAGTGATTGAGCCATATTTTTGAACTCATCACCTAGTTGGCAAAGGATATGAACCATGAGATCCTCATCTTTCACCGGGTTTTGAATAAGCGCGAGTTCATCGATGATTGACTTCATGTCACGTAAGTATTCCGTGACGGTGCAAGTTCCTTTGGGGTTCGATGCAAGTTTGGATTTTAGTGATATGACGAGAGATCGAGATGGGTTCGCGTAACTAGTGACCAATCGTTCCCACGCCTCCAGGGCGGTGTCAGTCGATGCAATCATCGGTTGAATGGTAGGTGAACAACTACCTAGAAGAGCCGCCAAGATGATTTGATCATGTCAAAACCATGGATAGTGGCTCGGGTTTTGTTTGGTGGCTTCGTCGTCTAGGAATTCTTCCGGAGTTGGCTTGGTTTCAATGATGAAGTGGAGGAGATCGAGACCAATTAGAGTCGAGTAGACGTGCTTGCGCCATACCGAAAAATTATCGAATGTGAGGGTGATGTTAAAGTGGGTAGAGGCCGTGAGTTGAACAACTGTAATTGGTGTCATGGGAGGTGATCGGAGAGGGTGTTTAATATAAGAAGAAGAAGGTGCAATAGGGTCAGTTCTCGTTTGAGATGGAAGCTCGTGATACCATAAAACATATTGATTACTAAATGAGAAGCTTACTTTATTAGCCAATATACAAGGACTATAAATAGTCGTTTACAATATATATACAATAAATGAGAATGAGAGATTTAAGGCTAATTATATAATAAACAATAACAACCACAATAATCACCTAAATATAACTTAAAGTGTAAATGGAAATACAATCAATGCATTGTTTCCTTAATATGCCATACTTTGACTAGTTAAAGAAACACATAAACTTGATATGCAATTAGCTAATATTCATACTATTAGTTAATATTTGCATTCATGTTTATATGTGTAATATATGTTTATGTGTATATGTATATGTGTGTTTGGATAATATTTGTATATGAATTTAGGGATAAACCTTTAGAGTGTACACGTCCAAAATTTAATAAATAGAGATAACTTTTGGATTGTCCCCGTTGGAACTGATTTTTGAATATTCTATCTCATTAGAATATGTATACATTTTAACGTGTTTGGCTATTTAAGAAAAAATCAGCAGTTTTCTCCTATAATCCTTCGGGTTTGCGTTTTATACACATTCTTGGGTAGTTAAGGAGACAAGCTGGCGATTTTTTCTTAAATTGTCAACACGTTAAGTGTATACATATTAGATAGAATATTCAAAAAGTGGGTTAGGATCCACTGCCTTCGATTACCGGTTACGTACAACTACATCACTTGTTTGTTTATTTTACTTTTTAGATGGACCGTGATACTTGGATGTACAAAAGTTTGCGTTCATCAAGAAGTTATGTGAATGGTGTTCAAAGTTTTAAAAAGGCATCCAAAAAAATCGTTTGGAAACAGGAAGCCGAAAAATTTGTTGTCCTTGTTCCGTTTGTAATATCTTTCAACATTAATGGTATTGATAGCACATAAAGTATCATTTGTTGCGATGCGGGTTTATGCATGGATACCATTGTTGGTCAGAGCATGGAGAATCAATTATTGAGTTTAATACTTTGTCGACCACTTTACACATTAATGATAGTACATACACAATGACTCATTAAATTTTGATAGAGTGATAAGCTTCCAAATGAACCCACTAACAGTTACAATACTGAAATGTTACATGACATGTAGACTATTATGAATAAGGCCGAACAAGAAAAGTTACAACACATATTTGAAGAAGCAGGACAACCCTTATATACCAGTTCTAAACATAACAAATTTGATGTTGTGTTAAAGTTGTTTAAACTAAAGTTTGAAACGGATGGAGCGATAAAATTTTTACAAGTCTATTAGCGCTTTTGAATGAAATTCTTCCGGAAGACAACAAAATACCAAATTTCAACATAACAATCAAAAAAGTTGATTTGGAAGTTGAAAGAATACATGCATGTCCAAATAATTGCCTCTTGTATAGAGACGGGTACGAAAATGAACATAAATGTGATAAGTGTGGTGCATCGAGGTATATACGAAAAAAGATTCGGATGAATGCGATGATGATATGACAATAAATGTGCCACCGGCTAAAATTTTATGGTATCTCCCATTTATACCGAGACTTAAAAGATTATCTTCAAATGAAAAAGATGCAAAACTGTTGTGTTGGTATTCAGATTAACATGTAATTGACTGAAAACTAAGACATTTTGCAGATTCACCTCAGTGGAGTGTAACATCCTAGATTTTTCATTCTTAACCTACTTGATTAACTCTTTTAATGACTATGGTATTTTCATATATAAACAATTATTGAATTCAATAACCTATTTGTGGAAACTGTCTTATATTTTCAAAGCTATCAAAACCCCAAATTTTGCAACATTCTAATATTTTCATGAATATAATGAAAAGCAACAATTTTTATTATAAAAGAAGTAATAGAAACATGTTTTAAACAATAAAAATCCAAACTTTAATGATTTTTATGATTATCTATTAACTTGAATCATGTTTCTAGTAAGGAAGTTCATATTTTTCAATTGTAACCCTATCTTATACAACTTGTTTATTCCCATACTTGCTAAACTTATATTTACACTTGTTACCTATACTTTATAAACATACTAAACACACCTTTGATTTGGTCTAGTATATATATAGAATCGTTTCACCCGATATGTAGTTATATTGCAAATAAAAGGTTCTGGCTAAGAAAAGACGGTGTACTTAAGAGATGAAAATCCACCAACTCTTCCCGGGAATCCTTTTGTTGGATGTGCTACTCTGGGATGACACATATCTAGTATACGGTAACCATTCTTGAACTTTTACAATAACAACCCCTCAACTATTGACATATACAATAAACTGACTAAATAAACTTACTTAGGGCAATCCTCACTCCAAGTTACTAAAAGTTGCAAGATCAACCCACCTATTTTACAAGGTGAGTCATAGCCCCTTTTACTTTTGTATTTTGGGGTGGAAACATGCTTTCTTTATCAAACTGGAAATTCATATTCTAAAGTCAAAACTAGTCTTTTGTAAACTCAATGACAAACTTTTTAATACTCGTAAAACTAAACTGATTATACATGTTGCTATATTCTATGACACTTTTTACTATAAAGTCCCTATATTTTCTAAAATCTACACAACCATTAACTTTGGGGAAGCCACGGGAGTACGTAAATAGATCTATTGATATGACAAGCCCATTCGGTACTCGGGTTGATGCATGCCAATCAATGCTGAGCGTCCTTTGCGTCAACATATTCCTTTTTACTTGAAAAGAGCTGGATGTTTAGAAACTGCATACTAGACAAACATACTATTAGTCTGACCTCTTCTTTCAGGGGGTTAGACGGGAGGACATTCGATTACTAGGGTCGGTTGTGGACTCATGTATAATAGTTTACTTACTTGTATTTGGAATATTGTGTTTCGGTTTGTACATGTTATCTACTATATGTATACTTCTAAACCTACGTGATCACAAACTTTTTAGTTGACATATTTTAGCATGTTTTCAGGTAATGAAAACTAAGTTCGTTGCTTTGCTCACGCTAGGATTCAAGTATAAGCTTTAGTTGGATCTAGTTAGACTTTTAATAAATGTAGACTTATTTGCTTGTTTGGTTTATTTGTTATTGGAATTGGACGTAACCAACTATTCGATTTTAATAATTAATTTCCTTTAGTACTCTTTATCCATGTGTTATGATTCAATTTCATCATGCTTCGGTGTTTTCGCGTTAGCTGGGGTGTGATATGGAAACTTATTGATAGAAAGCATCCAACGTTTATGAAGGAGAAGATAAACATACGGTTTGGGATTAGTTCAGACGAGATCAATCCATTCGGTAACATGAGTAGTCATCATAGTACATGACTGGTTCTTTTATGCATATGTAATCTTCCACCGTTGTTATGTATGAAACGAAAGTACATTATGATGTTATTGTTGAATCAATGTCCAAGACAGCCTGATAATAAGATCAATCCATTCGGTAACATGAGATCAATCCATCCGGTAACATGAGATCAATCCATTCGGTAACATGAGTAGTCATCATAGTACATGACCAGTTTTTTATGCATATGTAATCTTCCACCATCGTTATGTATGAAACAAAAGTACATTATGATGTTATTGTTGATTCAATGTCCAAGACAGCCTGATAATGATATTGATGTGTATTTATCTACCTTTATTAATGACTTACAAAAGGTTTTGAATGAGGTGGATGTGTACGATGCTTATTAGAAAGAACAATTTACATTGCGCTCCATGATTTTCTGCACTATAAATGATTTTCCAGCATATGGTAACTTGTCATGATACGGTACCAAGGTTAAGAAAGCTTGTCCCGTTTGTGAAGACGAGTCACACTCGATCCGATTAAAAATTGCAAAAAAACTTGTATACATGGGACTTCAAGATTCCTTCCAAAAGGTCACATTTTTAGAAATAAAAAAGATGAATTTGATGGTGAGTACGAGATTGGCATAGTGAGAACAAGTTTTGATACATTTTCATGAGTTAAAAATCTAAACAATGCGGGGGAAAAAGATCCCGTGTTGAGAAAGCCGCGTTGTGGAAAAAAAGATCAATATTTTGGGATTTACCTTATTGGAATGATTTAATAGTCAGACATTATCTAGATGTTATGAATATAGAAGAAAATGTGTGTGACAACTTGATAAGCTTATTATTAAATATTCCAGGTAAAAATAAAGATAGGATTAACCTCAAAAAAGACCTGCAACTATTGAAAATACGTCCAGAACTTAATCTAGAACTACATAATGACCTATTTACCCGCCACGTGCTTGTTATAATACAACAAGAGAAGAAAGAAGATAGTTTTATGAATGTTTGCACGGTATTAAGGTTCTATCAACTTATTTAGCAAACATTAAAAGATTGGTGCCACTGAAAAATAGTAAATTACTTGGAATAAAGTCTCATGATTGTCATGTTTTGATGACACACATGATTAATATCGCAATTCGTGGATTGTTACCTAATAATGTCCGACATACTATCACAAAGCTTTGTTTGTTTTTTTAACAATATTCACTCAAAGGTGTTAGATGTAGAATCCTTGAATCAATGGAAAAAGGACATATATGTTACCCTTTGTGAACTAGAGATGTACTTTCCACCATCTTTTTTTGACATAATGGTTCACCTCACATGTTATATCGAAAAAGAGATTAAGGCTTGTGATCATGTATTCCTATGATACATGTACCATTTTGCAATATACATGGATGTTTTAAAAGGTTATGTAAGAAATCAGTATCGACCAGAAGGTAGTATTATTGAAGGATATACTTCTGAAAAGGTGACTGACTTCTATCAAAGTAACACCATCAATCATATTACATGATATACCTATATTAGTATTAACATACATTATAATAATTTGTTTATATTTTCAGACTATATGGACGACGTCAAAGGTGGTGGTGTTCCTAAGTCTTGTCATTTGGGTCAACTTGGTGGTTAGGGAGTACTTGGTATCAAAACAATCACCCCGTCTTCAAAAGACATAGAAAATGCATATTTAGTGGTCCTAAAACACATGACTTGTCCTGATCCATATGTTTGTGAACACATGGACATGTTACGATTGTCAAACCCAGGTCAATATGATGAGTGGTACATTACAACTCAAAACAAAGAGTTGTCGGTCCGGATGAAACAGAGGGTAACAGAAACTGATGTCATTGATGAAACTATGACAAAGTTAGGAAAAGGTCTGGACTATGTAGTTAAATCTTATCAGGCGTACATTGATGGTTATATATTTTACACCAATAACCAAGATAAAAAAAGTGCTGTGCAGAATAGTGGTGTTACATTAATAGAACATCAACCTAGTTCGAGAGACAACATGGTGATACCTTGAAAACAATCACCAAAAACTCCTATTATGGTGTTATACAAGAGATTTAGGAATTGAACTATGATGTAGGTCTTACTATTCCTGCGTTTAAGTGTAAGTGGGTGTGTAACCTTAAAGGTGTCCAACTTGATAAATATGGTTTTACGCTAGTCAACCTTACCACCAATGGCTATAAATCTGCACCTTTCGTTTTGGCAAAACATATCACATAAGTTTTCTTTGTCAAAGACCCTAGCAATCCACTATATCACATCGTTTTGCAAGGTAAACGATGTATTCTTGGCATTGACAATGTTAGTAACGAAGAGGAATACGACCACTTTGATGATCTACCGTCATTTTTGGTAGGTTTGAAGAGCCAAACCATATCAACCGCACCGGAATTTTACGTGATCATATCGATGGGGTTTATCTTAATTAAGAAGAAATTATTATTTGTTAAGATACAACTACTAAAAAATGTATGTGAAATGTGTTGTTTATGTAAAAACTTCTTTTGATCGTTTATTTTTATACATGGTTGTATTAAATTTATATATGTCTGCATTAAAAATTGTATACACAAAAACCCATCAAAACCCAATACTCGCCCCTTTTGATCCTCATAACCGCCCCTTAAAAACCTTAAACAATACCCGCCCCTTATGACCCATAAACTGCCCCTTAAAAGCCTTAAACAATACCCGCCCCTTATGAGCCCCAAACCGCCCCTTATGACACTTAAACATTATGCCCGCCCCTTATGAGCCCCATACCTGCCCCTTTTGATCACATCAAATATACTAATTTGATTTCCCTCCCAAAAATTCACCCACGCCGCTTCCCCATCACGGTCCCCACCCTCGCCGCTTCCCCACCACTGTCCCCACCCTCGCTTCTTCCCCACCACCGCCCCCAACCCCGCCGCTACCCCACCACCGCCCCCACCCCCACCGCTTCCCCACCACCACCTCCCCACCCCCGCACGTTCTCCTTCAGCGCCGCCCCCACCCTGCCGCTCCTCCACCACCGCCCCCACCCACACCCCTTCTCCACCACCGCTTCGCCACCGCCGCCGCTCCTCCTTCGGCCTTCCCCACCCCCGCCGCTCCTCCTTCGGCCTTCCCCACCCCCGCCACTTCTCCACCACCACCTCCACATCCCCGGTTGCATCTCCTGTAGGTGAAGAACGCGGTTGCATCTCCTGCATTTCTTGAGTTAAGGTAGTGATTTTTCTTTATATTATTTTATATTTTTTAAACTGTATATATAGTGTTGGGTATATGGTGGGGCTGTTGATTATTAAATTTGTAGTGCACGTGTTGTTCATTAAATGTATATGGGTGCGTTGGCATTTTTGTGGCGGGGTAAAGGAATCATTGATTTTGGTGTTGGATATACATTGTGGTGCTTTTGATGTTCTATAATGGTCCTTTAATATATTATATCATGGCTTTTGATATGTACATATGTGTATTGTACAATGATGCTCGACTAATTAAAGATAGAAATAATAATAACTTAATACTTCTTTTACATTGCATAGGAATGTAATCACAAAAAAGAAAACCTGGTGCTGCTTCTTCTTCAAAAAAGATGCCAATGGATAAAGTAAAATTGTGAAGATTTAATAAAGATAGTCAACCGACGGGGACCATGTCTTAAAATTTTAAGTCTTGCTATACTACTAAACTGAAGCAAACCTTTTCATATCATATTCCTATATCATAATTTGAGGCTAAAGATTTTGAAAGGCTATGGTTACAAGTCAAGGCACATGTTATATTTTAACTTAGAATCATGAATTACTTATTAATTAAACATTATATTTAACTTATTGTTTTTTTTTAATGTTAGTCTTTTTGGATGATTGAAACTGATGCTCCCATGAAGTTTAATAAGAAAAGGGCTATGAAACGTGGTACAAATTGGAGATATGATCTTAACAAATTCTTTTGTGCAAAAAAAAATGCTTGTGATACATATCAATTTCTTAACCGTGACCACTGGGAGATTTTGTTGCACAAAAAACTAGTGCTTAATCTAAGGTATGTTTGAATTTTTTTATATGTTGTTTATTATATATTTTTACTAACATTTTTTTGATTTTCATGAAGGCAAAAAGCGTACAAGCAAAGGTTGCTAATGCTGCAAACTAACACGTGCTTCACGTTGTACGAAGTGGGCAGGTTGAGTTTAAGGAAACAAGAGAATATATTTGGCTTCAACTCGTAACCAAATACACCGTTCTTAAAGACATTACTAACCCACGTTCTGGATGGTTTTTAACTGACATTGCTGAATTAAATAATAATACAAATGAGTATGAACTTACTCCTTTTACAATTGAAATTAGAGTTAAGTTGGTAAGTGATTATGTTTTTTTGAGTTGATAAACGATTTGTTAATACTATAGTTTTAATCTTTAACACGTATTTTTTATAGTAAAACGTAAAGCTGGAAATGAAAGCGGACGGGACTTATTATCAAAATAAGAATGACCCGCTAGTTAGAGTCGTTGGCCCCGAGCATGTGGGGTGTGCACGGACTGTGTCTAATCTCTTTGGTAAGTATTATGCCAATTTGTTACTATATTTTTTTACATATGTTTGAGTACATTGTGTTTATAGGTCGTACTCAGATTCACGATGAATTATTTAAAAATATGAACTAGGATGTGGACTCAGTATCATAGTTCGACACAGTACCACATGGAACTAGTTGTGGCTGTGATGCACGGGTCAATTATCCACCTATCGAGGTAATATTTTTCATAGTTTATAAAGAAATTAAGTATTATGATTTTAAGTATTATTAATTCTTATGAAATACTTGAATATTTTTATATTATGTTTTACACCCACACAGAATGTGATTTGCAAATAAAAGTGGATAGCGAGATAATGATAGTGGCTTATGGTGAAGCGTGGCCGCACCAGTTTAGTGACCTTCTTGTGGGTGAATAACCGAGGGCTGTGTAAAGGTTAATGTGTGTAAGGATTCCTGAAGTCTGATGCAACCCAAAACAGCTTAAGTGTCTCAGCAAACATGCACTAAGTACTGAAGTGAAGAATGCTTCGGAAGTTTTACACAAAGCATTAGAAAATACTCTAAGTGTAAAATCTTCCGAAGCCAAGACCAATATCTTCCGAAGCCAAACATGAAGTCTTCCGAAGCTTCAGAGACAAAGTCTTCCGAAGCCTCATCCTATGAAGACAGATTTCTTCCGAAGACTTTTAGTACACATGCTTTATCTGATGTACTGTTCCATAAAGCACCTTTTCCGCTGCATCTCTGTAAAGTCACCAACTTACATGAGTTGGTGAAAAGGGTCATGCTTTTGGTAACTGTACATTGAGGTCTTGAGTCTGTAACTTTCCACTTTATGTACTTTATCCTTTTTGTATGTATAAGGATGTGAGCTATGGCATGTCATAGTCACAAGGTCAAAAGGCAGATATGCCTTTTGATCCTACAATTGATTTTGTTAGTGTCTAGTCAATTGTATCCAGCTGGCCTTCAAAGTATAGCCGGCTGTAGGTTGTAGTATAAGTATTTCAAGTTCTTGTATCTTTTCTTTATGCTTTGTAACACTTGTAAAAGAACTTGAGAAAGCAATATACTGCCTCCTTGAAACCCAACTCTCTTGTTCTGTCTCTTGCTTTACTTGTGTTCTTTGTATCACTTTGGTTACCCAGTTCACTGTTTGATTAGAGCTTAGTTATTCTCCTCATTGTGTTGTTGTGTTGTAATTGTGGTTAAGCCCTTAAACGGTCCTGCAATTGGTATCAGAGCATTCCAGGCTCTTGATATAAGATCTAACCATCTTAAGATCCCTCACACACACAAAAGCTAAACTCTTCAAATGGCTGCCATCTCTAAGACTGATATGGAGACTGGAACCATGAACAAATCCCCACTGATCACTCTTGATGATTTTGACACCTGGTGCATGAGGATGGAAGGCTTCATCAGGTCTCTTGATTCAAGAATGTGGGAATCTGTTGAGAATGGACCTTTCATACCCAGCACCCCCTCTGCTACTGGTGCTGGTATGATTCCTAAAGATGTGGCCAACTACTCAGATGAAGATAGAAAAAGAGTAGAGATTGACAGGAAGGCCATGACTGCTCTTCAGACTGCTCTCCCAAACTCTGTATACAGAGGCTTAAGAAGTGCAAGACAGCCAAACAGCTGTGGGATGCACTGAAGCTGATGTATGAAGGCTCCTCTGAAGCCAAGGAGAACAAGAAAGATCTTCTGAAGCAGCAGTTTGAAAATTTCACCTTCAAAGCAGGTGAGACCATGACTCAACAATACTTCAGGTATGTTGAGATTGTGGATACCCTAGTGGATGGAGGAGTTCCTCTTGAGAACAGGGACATTGTAAGGAAGTTCATGTCCTCACTTCCTAGGCAATGGACACACTATTGTGTGGTGATCAAGAGGACTGAGAACCTTAAGACTCTTACTCTTACAGAGTTGTATGGGATTCTCAGTGGATACCAGATGGAGATGAACATGCAAGGTTCATCTGGCAACTCCAACAATCAAATGGGTTCAGCCCTTCATGTGGTTGAAAGGGACAGCATAGAACCTCAGCATCATCTCTTATGCTACCCTGACAACTCACAAAAGGGTCCTTTCATCACCTTCCCGGAGACACCAAGGGAGAACTTTACTCAAGGAAGCCCATTCCAAGAGACAAGTTCTTCTCAAGCCTTTGTGTCTGCAGATGAAAGCTGTGGGAATTATCTCTTCACTCTTGAAGACCTGGACTGTATCCATCCAGATGACCTGGAATACATGGAGATAGTTCAGCAGATGGCTCTCCTCACTCACAGAGCCAAGAAGTTCTACAAGAGGACAGGAAGAAGATTTCCAAGCAATGCTACCAGCAGTAAGTTTGGGCTGGATAAAAGCAAAGTTAAGTGTTACAACTGTAACCTTATGGGTCACTTTGCCAGGGAGTGTAAGGCACCTAAAGCAAATGGGGGCCAAACACAACCCAGACCAAACTTTACTGACAAAGCTCCTCAAGCTGAGAAGACAAAGCAACATGCTGCTGTTGCTGTTGAAGAAGGAGGCTTTGACTGGAGTTTTCAGGTGGAGGATGCTTCTCCAAACCAAGCACTGATGGCTGACCATGATGAAGCCAAGGTATTGGAACATCTTTGCTCCCCTGAATGCATTGCTAAAGTAAATAGATACAGGTCCTATAACCTAGAGATGAGATCTGATCTTGAGTCATTAAACATATTAAAATCTGATTTTAGAAAGTCTGAAAATGATTACAAGTTAAAGATAGAAGACTTGGAGAAAACCATTTCAGTACTAAAACATGAACATACAGATTTCAGAACTCAGATCCAAGATCTCATCACTAAGTTAACTGAGTGCCAGGCTGAGCTTGTGATCAGCAAAGCCAAGGCAGAGAAGAGTGTTCTTGAAGAAGAGACCTTCAAGAACATGATATCCTCATCCCTGCACAACAAGTTTGTTATCAAAATAGACAGGGACTAGGATCAAATGAGATAGCTCCTCCACACACAATCTTGTCTGTAAGATCTCCTAGGTGTGGAACTTGTGAAGATGAGCTTCCTCTCATAGATCCTGTAAGTGAGGATGATGAAGAAGTGATAGTGAAGAATTCCTCTGAGAAGAGTGAAGAAGAGGATTCTTCCAAGGGCCACTATCCTTCTGAGGAGAAGAAATCAACTGTGATGACCAAGTCCAAAAGAAAGAACTTGATCAGAAAGAGCAAAAGAAAGGCAAAGAAGGCTCAAGAAATCAAGGCTACTTTTGATGCTAAGCAGAAACAAGTTTTTATCTCTGCAGGTTTCAAAGTAGTAAGGACTGAAGACATCAACCAAGACTCCTCAGCTAAGAGTCATGGTTCTTGTTCAAATCATCTCAGTGCCAAGAAGAAGACTGAGCTGCTGTGTACCACTGCTGCACAGCCTGGACCATCAAACTCCAAGAACAGTTCACAGCCCAAAGGAACTGTCTCAGCATCTACCAAGATGAAGTGGAGAAGGGATGTGACCAAAGCCAGTCTTGCTCTCAAAGGGAGACTTCTTTGAAGAAGAAAATGTTATGTGTTATGTGTGAAAGTACTTCTCACATTGCTAAGGATTGCCCATACAATCCTAAAAGTACTGTCCACATGACTAAAACAAAGACTTCAAAGAGTCTCAAGAAGTCTCAAGCTTCGGAAGGAAAGTCTGTTTCCTTCGGAAGCTCCAAATCAAAGAAGAGGTAAGTGGAAAATTACCTTCGGAAGCAAAGTTGGTCTCGGAAGAAAGGAGTTCTTCCGAAGCACTAAAGTCTGCTGCAGTGACTGTAGACTCTTCCGAAGGATCAGTCATCAAAACTTGTGAAGTTCCAAAAGCTTCTAAGGTTTTGAAGGTCAAGTCCAAGACTCCAAAGGTGGTGTGGAAGTCTAAGAAAGACCAAATGACTGAGGTTTCTCCATCAACAACAGCTGAAGATCCCCATAGTACAACCATAGGATCTATTACTGTTGCATTACCTTCTATTACTGTTAATGAGCCCAAGACAAGTAAGGCTTGGGTTTCCAAATGTAACTAATCATCTTCTCTGTGCAGGAACAGCTCAAGACCAACAGGAATGTCTGGATAATTGACAGTGGCTGTTCCAGGCACATGACAGGCAATAGGTCTCTACTCCATAATTTTGAGAGAATTGATGGAGGACCAGTTGCTTTTGGAGGAGATGAAGGTGGTTACATTTCTGGAAGGGGCAAGGTCACAAATGGTAAGCTCAGCATTGAGAAGGTAAACTTTGTTAAGGAGCTTGGGTACAATCTTCTGAGTGTATCCCAATTTTGTGATCAGAGTCATAACATGCTCTTTACTGAGCATGAGTGCATTGTTCTCAAACCTGGTGTGGTCATTCCTCATGAGCATATCCTGCTCAGAGCCCCCAGGAAAGGGAACATGTACAAGATGGATTTGCAAGAAACATCTCCCTCAGGAGAAGTTTCATGCTTTCTATCTAAAGCAAATAGTGATGAGTCTTTCCTATGGCATAAAAGAATGTGCCATGTAAACTTTAAGAACATGAATAAATTAATTAAACATGATCTGGTAACTGGAATGCCAAAGAAAGAGTTTACTAGTGATGATCATTGTGTGGCATGCCTGAAAGGGAAGCAACACAAAGTATCTCACAAGCCTAAGGAAAAGAACTCCATCACTACTCCCCTACACTTGTTACATATGGATCTCTTTGGCCCCACCAGTGTAATGAGTTTAGGAAGGACCTCTTACTGTCTGGTGATCACAGATGATTTTACAAGATTCACTTGGGTCTTCTTCCTTAGAACTAAGGATGAAACCCCTGAGATTCTGAAGAATTTCATCTTAAAAGTTGAGAATCAATGTGATCACAAGGTCAAAACCATAAGATGTGATCAAGGAACTGAATTCAAGAACCAAATCCTTGATGCATTTTGTGATGAAAAAGGTATTACAAGACAATATAGTGCTCCCAGGACTCCTCAGCAAAATGGAGTTGCTGAGGAGAAACAGGACACTTATTGAAGCTGCAAGAACTATGTTGTCTGACTCTAAACTGCCTATCACCTTCTGGGCAGAGGCAGTCAATACTGCTTGCTATGTGCAAAACAGAGTTTTAGTAGTTAAGACACATGGTAAGACTCCTTATGAACTTTGGCACAAGAGGAAACCTTTCATTGGTTTTCTCAGGTCATTTGGATGTCCCTGCACCATCTTGAATACCAAAGATCAAATTGCCAAGTTTGCTGAGAAATCAGATGATGGACATTTCATTGGATACTCTTCTCAAGCTAAAGCTTATAGAGTATACAATCTCAGAACTAGAATTGTTGAGGAGTCAGCCAATGTGACTTTCAATGAGCACACTCCCTGTGTGGCTGGTTCTGGTCCGGATTGGCTGTTTGATCTTGATTTAGTTACCAACTGTTTTAACAAATCTTGTGAGCATGTTTCAGGATCTGCAGAAAATCTAAATACAGGTGATCCTGATCCAAGATTTGAGCTAGGAAGACCTTCAACTCATACATCTTCAGCTCCAGTTGGAACTACTTCAGCAAATGAGGTTTCTATCAGCACAACAATGACAAATTCAGCTGATACATCTGGCATGCCTTCAAATTCCAGCTCAGAGGCCTCTCAACCAGATAAAGACACCTCACTTGTAGAAGACAACAATGGTGATGGTGATAGTGATCAGGAATTCCTTGATGCTAATAACCACACCATAGATGACAACATCAATGATGTCTCACACTCATTGGATCAAGTTAATCTTGATAAGTGTGATAATGTGGAGGGTGAATCTTCAGGACCAGATTTAAATTTCTCAAATTTAGATCTTTCTCACAACTTGCTGTGATCCCTCAGCTAAGGATCCACAAGTCTCACCCCACCACAAACATCATTGGAGATGTTGTCACAGGGGTAAGAACAAGAGGACAAACCCATGAAGCAAATGTTTGTCTTCACTCTTGTTTCTTATCTCAGATAGAGCCCAAGAAAGTTGATGAAGCTCTAAAGGATGGAAGTTGGGTTGAAGCTATGCAACAAGAGCTGCTTCAATTCAAAAGGCAGAAAGTTTGGAACCTTTGTCCTCTTCCTCATGGGAAGACTACCATTGGAACCAAATGGGTTTTTAGAAACAAGAAGGATGATAGGGGAATCATCATCAAGAACAAGGCAAGACTAGTTGTTCAAGGATACACACAAGAAGAAGGGATTGACTACACTGATGTCTTTGCTCCTGTAGCAAGACTAGAAGCTGTTAGGATATTCCTGGCATTTGCTGCATCCAAGAACTTCAAGGTCTACCAACTTGATGTAAAGTGTGCTTTCTTATATGGAGTGATTGATGAGGAGGTTTATGTCAAACAGCCACCTGGTTTTGTAGACCCTGATCATCCTGATTATGTCTGCAAGCTTGACAAAGCTCTTTATGGGCTGCATCAGGCACCCAGGAAGTGGTATGAGACACTATCTAAGTATCTCTGCAAGCATGGATACAGAAGAGGTACTATAGATGGAACCCTCTTCATCAAAGGACAGGGAAATGACTTATTGCTGGTTCAAGTATATGTTGATGACATCATCTTTGGTTCAACTAATCCAAAGCTCTGCAAAGACTTTGAGAAGCTGATGAAAGACAGATTTGAGATGAGTTCAATGGGAGAACTCAACTTCTTTCTGGGAATTCAAGTGAAGCAGGTTGAAGATGGCATCTTCATAAGTCAGTCAAAGTATGTTCAAGACATACTCAAGAGGTTCAATATGACTGATTGTAAGATTGCTAAGACACCCATAGCCAGAAACCACTCCCTTGGTCCAGATCTTGAGGGGGAGTGTGTAGATGAGCACTTATACAGGGCTATGATTGGGTCTCTTATGTATCTTACAGCTAGCAGGCCTGATATCATGTTTGCTACATGTATTTGTGCAAGATATCAAGCCAACCCTAAGATGTCTCACTTAATCACTGTGAAAAGGATTTTAAGATACCTCAAAGGTGCTTCAACACTTGGTCTATGGTATCCAAAGAATCCAAATTTCAATCTGTATGCCTATACAGATAGTGATTATGGTGGTTGCAATATGACTGCAAAGTCTACATCTGGGGGATGTCAATTCCTTGGTGGAAGGGTGGTCTCATGGCAATGCAAGAAACAATCCTGTGTGTCTGCATCAACTGCTGAGGCTGAATACATTGCTGCTGCAAGCTGCTGTGCTCAAGTGCTTTGGATTCAAAATCAGATGCTGGACTATGGATTTAACTTCAAAGAGACTCCTATCCACATAGACAACAATAGTGCTATCTCTATCACTGAGAACCCTGTGCAGCACTCAAGGACCAAACACATCAACATCAGGTATCATTTAATAAGAGATAACTATGAAAAAGGATTAATTAAACTAGTCAAAGTTCATACAGATGAACAATATGCTGATCTGTTCACCAAAGCTTTTGATGAACAGAGATTTAAGTATCTGATATCAGCTATTGGGATGATTAACTTTGAGTAGACTTTTTATTAAAACTAATTCTAATTATTTCTTCTTAAAATATGTGTGTCCTAAGTTGTCTAGTTCATCACTTTCATAAGCTCATGTTTTCTTTGGATGTAAAATTCTTTTTGAAGACTTTCCTTAGATTCTTGAAAATTTCTGATACTTCGGAAGATAAAATTTTATCTTCGGAAGAAAAACATGTCTTTAAAATAAATAACTGTCTAAGAGATTTTACCTTCGGAAGAAGTAAAGTTCATCTTCCGAAGCTTAAAATTCTTATCTCAGACACTTATCTATTTTCAAGAACCTTTTCCTTCCGAAGCAAAATTAACCTTCGGAAGCTTTGTTTATTTTCATACAAAGCATTCAAGGTTTATTTCTCTTCCGAAGCATAAATTATCAAGACTCTCAGGAAAATCTTCCGAAGCCATTTTAGCTTCGGAAGCTTTTTAAATCAAAACTTCCGAAGACAAATAAACTTCGGAAGCTTTTCGAATTCCAAGAAAACTACTTTTTGAGCAAAAGTAAACTACTTTTCAGAGGTGGGACCGACTTTCGGATTTCAAAGTTTATCCTCTTTCATTAACTTTGGTTCAAATCCCTTTTCATATAAATACCCAACGGTTCCCCCTCTTTCCCACTATCTTCCTCAATTCTACTGTTTCTCTAACCTAATTCTCTAAACCGCCTTTGCTTTCTACCTTTCTTCACCCTTAAGCTTCTGAAATGGCCAACCTTAACCGCAGAAACAACCCTGATTTCTCCATGCAACTACACAGGCAACATAATCAAGTTGCTCTGTTAAGCTCTGAGAAAGATGCAAGTTTCTCAGAGATTTGCCAATTCTTGACTCTGTCAAACTACTTCACCTCCCTGACCATTGATCCTACTCTATATGAGGATCAGTTGCTTGAATTCTGGAAGACCTGCCAAGAGGTCATTATGGATGGGGAGAAGGCACTGTCTGCCACAGTGCAAGGGAGGACATCTTCATCACTCCGGCCATCATTAACCAACATCTACAGCTGGATGATGAAGAAGGTGAGGTGTCCTTCCCAAAAGAAGCTGTTAATCATTCTTTTGAGCAGATGGGCTATGAGGGAGATTTCTCTGTAAAGACCTTTAGGAAAGGGAAGGTCTCATCCCAATGGAAATTCCTGCTCCATGTGGTTATCCACAGCTTGTCAAACAAGCATGGTGGATGGGACCAGATTCCTGAGGATCTCTCCTTCATAGTTCATGGAATGGTTCAGGGGGTCAAGTTCAGGTATTCACAATTTGTTATACTAATTTACTTGCAAACTTAGACTCCTTAGAGTATTACATGTTTCCTAGATATGTTCAACACATTCTCAACTGTGAACTGGGCTCACAGTTGAGGGAAACAGGTAATATTCTTAAATTGGGACAGATGAAGCCCGGCATCTTTAAAATAATGAAGAAGCCAACTGTAGGCTTCTCTGGGGTAGAAACAGCCCTAGTCCCAAAAATGTTAGAGCTCATTGCTCAAGGTGACAACCTAGCAACACAAGCTAGTGTTGAACCCACACCTCTTTTGTCCCTACCATTAAAAAGACCAGAAATCACCCTCACCTACCAAAGAAAATCCAAACGAACCCCTGCTCAGACTATTGAGTCTGTGCAGGCCCCCAAATACTCAACCTTACAGGAAGAAGTGGACACTAGAGCTCCCACTTCTCCTGAGGAGCAAACCACTCCCATTACTTCACCTATCAGGGCTGAGGTTCCTCAAGCTCACCCTGATGAGCTCAATAGCCCAACAACCTTAAGCCTTCACTCTGAGTCTCAACACTCAAGTGGACAACCTTCAGGGGACAGCTACCATCCCCAGCCTTTGGATCTCAACCAACCAATTCCCAACCTATCCTTTTACACTGATGAAGACTTAGGATTCAGTGAGTACCATGAGTCTCTCTTCTCCTCCCCTACTCAAAGAGAGATGAGTACCTCTGACTCTCCTCAGTCTATCCCCCATCAGTCACCTGTTACTGAGGTGGACACTTCTGAACCTGTTCAGGATGTCCATATGGAAGAGGCTCTCACTTTTGAAAGTGATTACATCATTAAGACCTCAACCATGGCAACTCAGCCCATTGGCATCTCAACTGAGGCTGCCAGTGAGCAGAGGAAAACCAGCAGCCAAGAAACTCAAGCTGGTGGTGAGAGAGAGGACTTTGGTCCAATCATCTCATCCCCCAATGAATCTTCTGATGAAGATGAGGGGAATTTGAGACTAAAGGTGCAAAAACTGTCAAAAACATGCACCTATTTAGTCTCTAAGGTTAGTCACTTGGAATCTCAGGTGACTACCTTACAAAACAGGGTCAATGATCAGCAACTCCAGATTTCATATCTGCAGGAAAAACTAGCTGGGAGACCTTTAAGGAGAGCTCAACCAGGAACACAAGAACCTGTGGAAGTGATTGACTTATCCTCCAGCTCACCTATGCAAGTGGGTGATGCTACCAAAAAGGGGGAGAAAGTTGTTACAACCACAGAACCTGGGAGTTCTTCAGAGAGAATGGACATAGAGGACTCACCATCCTCACTTGCTGTTGTGCATTCTCAGCAACTTCCTCAAGTTCACATTAATGTGGACTCTATAGACTCTCTCATCAGGAGTCTCTTTGAGGAAGGCATACCAAGGGCTGTCTCATCTCCACCACTGGGAACTAGCAATCAAATCATAAGGTGGAGGTATGATGATGACAGAAGAGCCCTCATACTTCAAAGAGTTCAAGGCCAACAAGAAGTTTTTCAATTCCAAAGCCTGAGCTTTATGAAAGACTGGATTTAGTCAACCTGCCACTTGTCAATCCAAGCAATTCAAGACAAGCTGACAGGCTGGCTCAAAGAATCCAAGACAGGATCATGGCAGAGTTCTCTCTAAGAAGGAGACTTAGGGAATCAGGCAATGTCATCGGTCAACTGGATGTTGAGGTGGACCCTAAGATTAGTTTCATAGGGGAAACCTTGACTGAAGGCCCAGTGACAGAACCTGAGACCCCTGTCTCATCATCAACAACTGCTGCTGAGGTCCAAACTCCATCTGAGACACCTGCTGGTGAAGGTGTTTCTCAGCCTCTCTCTGGCCAGAGCATGGAAGCTACTCCAAGCAATGAAGGCCAAGCTCAATCCACCCTGAGTCACAAAGGTCTGTTGGTGACAAAGGGAAAAGGATAATGACTCCTGAGGAAATTGAGGAGGAAGAGAGAGAGAGGAAAAGGAGACTAAGGGGAGAAAGTTCCACTGGGTCATCTAGCTTCATGCAAGCTGCAATCAGGGCTGCCCCCAGACCAAATACTCAGGATGATGAGTTAAGGGCAGTCAGGATTACCTACTTACAGACCAGGAACTATGACATTGATGAGATCATCTCCCTCCCCTTAGAAGAACTAAATGAACTGGCTGACAGAGAAGTGTCAAGAGAGTTGAAGGAGAAAGAGGATGCAATGATACTTCTCCAACTCAAAGAGGAGAAGAGACAGAAAAGACTTTACAAGCATGCTCCTACTCTCTCACCAGTTCAAGAAAGTCCTGCACAGGAAGATGTGGCTCCACAAGAACCTCAGGTAGATAAAGAGGAAGATAGGATCAAATGATCAACTACCTGAGTGCCACAGGCTTCTATCAGGCAGATGCACTTCTCCCTTTGTCCTATGACTTCATTGAGTTCGAGTATCTAAAGCAACTTGAACTTGAGTTAGTCAAGGAAAGAAAGACAACCAAAAGGAAACTAAGGGAAGAAGCTGCAAAGTCAAGGGCCACCATTCAAAAGAATGCAAAGAAGTCTGCTGACAGACAAAGAATGGTGAGCTTCTTGAAGCTGTATGGATTCTCCGGAAGGAGACTTGGCCCCATGTCTCTATCCACTATGGATGAGCATATTAGGGTGATCAAGCAGAAGATTAAGAGTGGAGAACTTATTGACTTGCACTCTCTTCCAAGTCAAGTCCCACCTGAAGTGGAGGTCAAGTTTGAACAACCAGAGACACCTCAACCAGCACCTCCAGCTGAGCCCCAGCAAGCTTCATCTTCTGATCCTAGGCAGGGTCAAACTCCCTCTCCTTCTGAACCTGTGAGGGAGGAACACCCAACTGAGAAAGACACTGATGATCAACATGGTGCTGCAGACCAGTCTTCTCAGTTAAAGACAACCAAGAGGAAGAAGAGGATGGCTTCTAAACCAAAGACAAAGAAGAAGAAGCCAAAGTCATCTACCTCTGCACCTCAGGCTGAATCAGATCAACCTGAGGAAGTGCATGATGAGGCAGCCCAATCAACTCCTATTCAAGTGGCTCCTCTAACTAGTGAGACACCCATCTTGTCCTGGACTTACTCTACCAATCCAGAGAGATGGACTGTTATCAGAGATCAAGGTGTTGAGAATGTCTACTCATGGCAAGACATAATCAACTTACCTCTGCATGATCTCTTTGAGATGAGAAGATACTATGAAAGTCTTGATGATCCTGACCATCTCATGAAGAAAGGAATGGTCCTGATTGTACTGAAGACTACCAACATTTGAAGATCTTCTAAGTGTTTTGGTAGCATCAGCCTAGGGGGAGTTTGTAAGGATTCCTGAAGTCTGATGCAACCCAAAACAGCTTAAGTGTCTCAGCAACATGCACTAAGTACTGAAGTGAAGAATGCTTCGGAAGTTTTACACAAAGCATTAGAAAATACTCTAAGTGTAAAATCTTCCGAAGCCAAGACCAATATCTTCCGAAGCCAAACATGAAGTCTTCCGAAGCTTCAGAGACAAAGTCTTCCGAAGCCTCATCCTATGAAGACAGATTTCTTCCGAAGACTTTTAGTACACATGCTTTATCTGATGTACTGTTCCATAAAGCACCTTTTCCGCTGCATCTCTGTAAAGTCACCAACTTACATGAGTTGGTGAAAAGGGTCATGCTTTTGGTAACTGTACATTGAGGTCTTGAGTCTGTAACTTTCCACTTTATGTACTTTATCCTTTTTGTAATGTATAAGGATGTGAGCTATGGCATGTCATAGTCACAAGGTCAAAAGGCAGATATGCCTTTTGATCCTACAATTGATTTTGTTAGTGTCTAGTCAATTGTATCCAGCTGGCCTTCAAAGTATGGCCGGCTGTAGGTTGTAGTATAAGTATTTCAAGTTCTTGTATCTTTTCTTTATGCTTTGTAACACTTGTAAGAGAACTTGAGAAAGCAATATACTGCCTCCTTGAAACCCAACTCTCTTGTTCTGTCTCTTCACTTTACTTGTGTTCTTTGTATCACTTTGGTTACCCAGTCTACTGTTTGATTAGAGCTTAGTTATTCTCCTCATTGTGTTGTTGTGTTGTAATTGTGGTTAAGCCCTTAAACGGTCCTGCAATGTGGATCTTATAAATGATTAATACAAGAAATTGTTGGTCTATAAAGTTGCAAAAACAGATATGTTAAAATTGTTGAAAACATGACTTTGCAGATCGTTCAGTGGCCACGATATGCAATAAAGGTATATTTTTATTATTTATTTCAATATATTTTAGTTTGACATAATAATTTTTATTTGTTAAATTGTAGCTTGTCCCGAGAATGGAATTGAGTAACGGGCCACAAAGTCATAGAGTTGACTCGCCATAAAGTCATAGAGTTGACTCGCCACACAGTCAGAGGGTCGACTCGTCACAATTAAACGATGATGAGAACACGTTGACTTCAGGTTACAAGCTAGATATTAATGGTGTCAATGATGTTATCAATGATGATGTGAATGTTGGATTTGAAGAAGTTGTTGGAGGTCGTCTTCAAGACTATGTTAGTTTTCAAGATTTTTTTCATATAACAATCTATTATATTTATATTTCTAAGTACTAATGTGTTACATACAATTGTTTTCAGTTTTTGGGAGCCGGTATTTTTATGATAATGTTGGAGGCACTTATACCAACTTGGTTATATTTGAAAACATTTTATATAACAATCAATTTTATACATATATAGTAGTAAAATATTCAATGTTTATATATGTGTGCTCATAACGTACTAATGTTTAATCATTTTTAGTTATGATCTGTGGCGCCACAAGTACCCCCAAACTGCACCAGAAACCATGTTACAAACCCACCCATACAAATCCAACCCGTAAACTAAATTGCACCCGCACCTGAAGTTCATCCTACATTCCAAGTCCAACCCAAAACAATACATGAGCCCCAACGCCCCCTTGAGCCCGAATTTGTTGATCTCGAGTAAGTTTTGGCCATAAATAAAGTCAAACTAACCCGTAAACCATTTCAAAGCATGTTTGAGGAATTATTTTTGGCCGTTGTGAAGAAGCCTGCAATTCTTGTTGATGCACCTCACGAGATGTACCCCGTGCCGAAAATGCAAGTTATTCAATTAACCGAGGTGGCATAAATATTCATCCAAGGTTGGTTTGAGATGTCAATACTTCTTGGTTTGCAATGTAAGTTGTTATTACAAGTTTGGTGTAACATATCATGCATTAATTGTAGTTTAATAATATAATCTACTTCTTTAATTTGAAATCTTAAAATTTTTATTTCACTTTTTTATTGATTTTAGCCAGTTCTACGAAATGCGAAATTCCAAATACGTTTTTTTTACCCAACCGAAATAGAGGCTCAAAAATGTTTTCGTTAAGAGGATGATGTTCAAACACACATAATTAGTGTATCTCAACATTATATGGATAAATGTTCATTCTTGCAAGGTGCAATAATGTATTCGTCAAGAATGTAAGTCAACATTATATGGATAAACGTTTCATTCTTGCAAGAAATGAAATGTTTATCCATATAATGTTGAGATACACTAATTATGTGTGTTTGAACTTCATCCTCTTGACGAATACATCTTTGAGCCTCTATTTTGGTTGGGTAAAGAAAACGCATTTGGAATTTCGTGTTTCGTATAAATGGCTAAAATCAAGAAAAAACTAAAATCACAATTTTAAGATTTCACATTAAACAAGTAGATTATATTATTAAACAACAAATAATGCATGTGTGTTACACTTGTAATAATAACTTACATTGCAAACCAATGAAGTACTTACATGTCAAGCCAATCCTGGATGAATATTTTTGCCCCCTCGGCTGATTGAATAGCTCGCGTTTTTGGCTCGGGGTACATCCCTTGAGGTGCATCAACAAGAATTGCAGGCTTCTTCCTAACGGCAAAAAATAATTCCTCAAACATGCTTTGAAACGGTTTATGGGTTAATTTGACTTTATTTACGGCCAAAACTAACTCGGGATCAACAAATTCGGGCTCGGGGGCCGTTGGGGCGCATGTATTGTTTCGGGTTGGATTTGGGATGTAGGATGAACTTCGGGTGCGGGTAAAGTTTGGTTTACAGGTTGGATTTCTATGGGTGTGATTTGTAACATGGTTTCTGGTGTGGTTTGGGGTACTTGTGGCGCCACAGATCACAACTATAAACGATTAAACATTAGTACGTTATAAGCACACATATATAAACATTGAATATTTTACTACTAAATATGTATAAAATTGATTTTTATATAAAATATTTTCAAATCTAACCAAGTTGGTAAAAGTGTCTCCAACATTATCATCAAACATATCAACTCCCAAAAACTGAACACGATTGTATGTAACACATTAGTACTTAGAAATATAAATATAATAGATTATTATATTAAAAAAATCTTGAAAACTAACATAGACTTGAAGGCGGCCTCCAACAACTTCTTCAAATCCAACATTCATATCATTATTGACGACATCATTGACACCATTAATATCTGGCTTGTAACCTGAAGTCAACGTGTTCTCATCATCATTTAATTGTGACGAATCGACCCCATGACTGTGTGGCGAGTTAACTCTATGACTTTGTGGCGAGTCAACTCTATGACTTTGTGACCCGTTACTCGATTCCATTCTCGGGACAAGCTACAATTTAACAAATAAAAATTATTATGTCAAACTAAATTATATTGTAATAAATAAAAAATATACCTTTATTGCATATCGTGGCCACCGAACGATTTGCAAAGTCATGCTTTCAACAATTTTAACTTTATCTATTTTTGCAACTTTATAAACCAACAAACTATTATATTTACATAGCCCTCGGTTATTCACCCACAATGAAGGTCACTAAACTGGTGCGGCCACGCTTCACCATAAGCTATTGTCACCATCTCGTCAGCCTCGTTCATTTGCAATTCACATGTTGTGTGGGTGTACAACATAATATAAAATATATTCAAGTATTTCATAAGAATTAGTGACACTTAAAATCATAATACTTAAGTTCGTTGTAAAAATATGAAAGATATTAACTCGATAGGTGGATAATTGACCTGTGCATCAGAGCCACAACTAGTTTCATGTGGCACCGTGTCGAACTGTGATACTGAGTCCGCAACATGGTTCACATTTTAAACAATCCGCCGACCTATAAACACAATGTAGTCAAACATATGTAAGAAAATATATTAACAAATTGGCATAATTCTTACCAATGAGATTAGACACGATTCGTGCATGCCCCCACGCTCGGGGCCGACGACTCTAACTAGCGGGTAAGCTATAAGGGGGGCTTTTAAAAACCGCCCATTTTGCTGGTAAGCTATAAGGGGGGTTTCATAAACCGCCCCTTATTGATGTACATGAGGTTTTTTTTTTCAAAAACCGCCTTATATTAAAAAGTATCATAAGATGCGTAGCCATATGGGGCGGGCTAAAAACCGCCCCTTATGGCCAATTTACCCGCCTTTTTTGCCTCTTTTTTACTAGTGGATACACAAGTGTAGAAAGTAGACACTTGAATTTGATTTCATATTATTTATAGTGACAGATAAAATGATGTCTTCAAGATACGTGAACACAATATATAAATACTTGAATCTTATTCATGTATTATGTATTTTTAGTATGTCTTTCTACTATTATCATATGTGAATGCTGATAGTCAAGTAAAAATGAACGTGAGAACAAGACGTGAGTAAAAGTATATATGTTACATCTTTTTTAATAGCATTTATGTTAAATTTGAAAAACTGCTTTTGCATATCTGTTATTATATAAACTTTCCTAGTTGTAAATAAACACATGGAACAATGTCTAGGGCATTACAAACATTCCTCTTGCTAGTTATTGAAGAGAAAATGTTTGTACATGATGTTTATAAACATTCAAGGTGGTTTTATTGAGAAGTTAATTTCTTTGGGTGGCGAGCACTTCTAAACAAACCGCCAACTTTGGTTAATCTGGAGATTAGGGACGTTCAACCATATGATACTACAAACCCACTGCTCTGTTCGGGTTGTGCTATCGATGTGGAAACCAATGATCATTTTTTAATTCGGTGTAGTTTTGTGATAGTTATATGGGAAGGGATAAGCAGGTGGCTTGATATTCTAATGACATAAAAAACCTTAATTTTGGTCCTTCAAATTCCAAAAGAGGAAAAATGTTTCACAGCCATTTAGAGGATATACCAAGCTATTTTTATTGCCACAATATTGTCAACATGGAGAGCTAGAAACAAACAACAAAAGTAATAACATCAACAAAATGATGGAAGAAATTGAAGTCAACATGTTTATGTAGATCAAAAACAAATCATGCTTAAATAAGTTGGATTGGTCTCTTTGGAGTACTAGTTGTTAGAATTTCAATAACAAGTAACATGTAATTTTTCATTAAGTTAAATTTGGTTTTGATTCCGGAGGGTCGAAAAAAGTAATCATTTTCATTCATAATATTATAAACATTATCTACCTTCATAAATTAACTTGTTTTTATTCCATAGTTTCATCAAAATTTTTAACTCATTTCAATTTACCTTCAAATGATAAAATTTTTATACTGAAATTAAAACAAATAATTAAACTTTTCAAAATTAATGTTTGTAAACTTAAAAAATAATTACTTGTATAAAATTAAAATTTAACCCTTCTTGATTTTTATTTCAATTTTTAATAAAATTTTGCCGCGGTTAAAGAAAAAAAGAAAGAAAGCAAAGATATTTTGAGCAAATATTCTCAAGTGAAAATCAATGGAAGCCTTTTAACGTATGAAATAGAGATGGGGAACCAGTGGCCTAGAGCTTATGCCACCCAAAATTTACACAAAACCAACTCTGTTTATCATCACCATTTTTCGTTGATGAATCTTGTCTCTCATGGGTCTGGGTTTCAGGCTCAATTTGAAATGGGGTCTCTCAATTCAGCCTCCATTGTCCTCCAATTGCTCATCTTTGCCCTCCTCCACACACGCATCCTGTAAGTAGTATCACTTCACTGTTCACTCCAATTCCCACATCAGAATCACCACCAATTCAATTGCGTTTATGGGTTCCAATCAGAATCTTGTTAGTGTCATCAGTCGATCAACGATCTAGATTGAATTGGGTTTGTGGGTTTCTTGGATTTCGATTCGTTCATGTGTTTAAAAGATTGTACTTTGTGTTTGCACTTATTTGATTTGAAACTCGATTGATGGTTAATGGGTTTAATTTGCTGATTTATAACTCTCTTTTTTTATGTTATTGGCACTTACTTTGTTCTGCAACCTTTGAATTTGTTTGACAGTTAAAAGCAAGGCTGTCAATTATGATATGGCGAGGGTATCTCTCCCAATGGAAGGAGATTCTACTTACAATGATCATGTTAATGGGAATACATGTTCATCTACTTCAAGAATATTGGACATTGATTACTTGGAGACCAATAACATTAAGGTGTTTCTTGTTTATGTTTTATTGTATTGATTCATAGCACAAGAATAAGTGGCATATGTTGATTTTGAGGTCAAACATAGTACTGATTATAGTCAAAATTGTTTCTAATTTGGAAATTAATTTGTGCCAGCATGTTTCTATAGGTCCAAACCTTGAAGTTTAATGTAATTTATGTAGTACTTGTGACGTTATCAACACCGTCGCGTAGACTTTTGAAGTTTATTTTAGTATGTTTGACCTCAAATGACAAATTTGCATGTTTTTTTTTGGGCTGACTTTATGGTTTTGATCAGAGGAGTGTTCGCAGCTTGTTACAAGATGATAAATTAACATTCCTTACAAGCTTACAAGCAAAAAAGATATCACAATATAGGTTACTCTTGGAAAATCTTGTCGTGTTGGAAGATACATTTGCTGATTCAGATGTGGTAACATTAGAACATGACATACTGGTTCAATTAGAAAAGATTGGAGCTTTGAAGTTTATGCGTACGTCTTTTTCTGAAACTACTACACAACCATTTTCAAAGAACCCTATAAATGAAGAAACCATCAAGCCTATTGTGCCTTCTACAAGAAAGGTTGAAAGAAAGTCAAGAAGAGAACGAACATCAAAGAAGGTCAATGAAGTATGTACTGTGGAATTTCACTCACAAGCTGTCAACCACAAGAATTCTAGACGAGTTAAATCTTCTTCAAGAAGATTGTCAAATTTAAAAAGTAAAGGACTCAAAATCACTAGGAACGAGGCAGAGCTGTCACGAGGGGTTAAGGTTCCATACTTCCATCTTCTCACTTTTAACAAATACTCGAACTCTTCTTATTCAATCCTTAAGATGACAAAAAAAAATCCAAGTTTGGCTATTCAGGATGTTTGATGTGCCTTTTTGAGAGTGGTTTTATGATCCTGAATAACTGGAATAAGATAAAAAGTTGTGTTAGTCCGGCTATATGTGATAGTATTTGCTTGTGCTTATAATGTTTGAAGTTGTAATAATAATATTTTTAGTTGTCTGACTGTTTGACAAGTTATGATTATATAAATTAAATAACCAAAAGGATATACTTGTGAGATATGAAATAATGTCTTGATGATAATAAAGTCTCTCAAATTGGGTCAAAAGAAGGGGTAACTAGGTAATATCATTTTACCATTTGATAATCACTTTTTGTGGCAGCTAGTATGAACGTGATTACTAAACCCCTAATGATCAGAAACAAAATGAAATTATCCAAACATGAAAACCTAATTAAAGTGACTACAATTTGCAATACTTAGAAACAACAATTTTAGTAGGCCATCCCAAACACCCCCAAGTGCCAGTACATTACTTTTCACCTTCACATTTTTTTAAATTTTAAATATTTTTATTTGTATCATTTCTCATGTATTCGCTGATTATGTAGATGGTTGCTAATTTGGAGAGGATTAGGAAGATGTTAGAAGAAGAAACGGGCCCCATGGTTAGTTTTAGTAGTTGGGCGGCAGCTGCTGGAGTAGACAAGAAAGTGTTGCTTGAAAACTTGCAATTTGGTTGGCGTTGCAGGGATGAGCTTTTAAGAAGTACACGATCGTTGGTTATATACCTTGCAAAGAACTACAATGGTCAAGGAATAGCCTTCAAAGACTTAATCCAGGTTTGCTTTAATTAAAACTTGTAACATATGAATTGTGCACTAACGAGGGGTTGCCAAGTGTGTGTGTATGATGGGTTGGTTGGGTAACATATCAAAACAATTACTTTTAATAGAGAAAACAATTACTTTTCGAGATAAAACATAATTCAAATTAACCTGTTCACGGGTTCAATTTGACACCTCTAACTCTAACCACTACATGTTAAACATGTGAATCTAATGACAACATGTGACTCAATGCAAATGCACACTAGATACATTCTAGCAAATTATATGTGCAAGCACACTTTAAAGCAAAATAATATATTTCTAAATGATCTTTTAGGCATGTGTTGAGTCCTTTGGTAGATGATGCTGACCTTTCTGGTAGGTATGAAAAAAAGTCAAAATACAAAATTTTCTACCTAAGGAAAAACTGATAGACAAAAGAGCTGTATTATATATTTATATGCTATTCATAATTGATAAAAATAAATAAATTATAACTACAGAAATCCTCTAAATTTTGGGCACTTAAAGATGGATGTTACAACTTAGAAAATGTAAAATGCTTGAGCTAAAGCTCGAGCACAAACGTTATATAAGCTCAAGTTACTAGAACTCCATATGTTTGTAGCCCTGGTTTACATGTTCTCATTGTTTCACAAATAGCTGAGCCACTGTAGATGACCATGGTGCACCAGGGCATTGTATGCAATATTTCTTCTTCTTTTTTTCTTTTTTTTTTTTGAAAAGTGGCTCAAATGCATGATGTTTGGATCATAAAAGAGTAACTATGTGTGGCTTTGATCATATGACCAAGATTGTTGACCATGAGAATGGGGATATGGGAGGGGATATCTGTTGTCTTTTATGGAAAACTGTAGGAATCAATATTCAGAAAATTAAGACTAAAACTTCCTAAAATTTACAGGCAGGAAACGTTGGTGTTCTTCAAGGCGCAGAAAGGTTTGACCGCAATAGAGGATACAAATTTTCAACTTATGTACAGTATTGGATAAAGAAATCATTGCTAATGTTGCTGTCCCGACATTCTAGAGAGATAAGAATTCCTGTATGTTCTTGCTTTCTGCCCGAGCAACTTATTTAGTCATTTTGTTTTCATTTTTATGCCATTATGATTTCTTTTTTGTTTCATTCATGAATTTATGTAGTTTACATTGAGCAAGGCTATAAGTAAGATACAGAAAGCCAGAAAAGCACTAGATAAAGGTGATGGAAGATGCCCAAATGATTGTGAGATTGCCAATTTCAGTGGTCTTTCATTGGCTAAAATTGAATCAGCTACCAAATGCCTTAGAGTTGTCGGTTCTATCAATCAGACGAATGCGAAGTTTTGGGTATGTTTCCTAACTTCATAGAATAGAAAAGCCTTGAAAAAGATGAAGATTCACAGTCTCTCTTGATATAAAAAGTAGAATGTGTTTATCCAAACAGTAACATCCAATTAACATGAGTTCAAAACAAAATAATCTACTCACCAGTCCCATAACACAAATCCAAACGCCCTGTTCATGTCCAAAACTGATTCATTTAAGGCTAGCCTGTTTCTGTAATCATGTGACTTGGTAGGTCTTAACACCTAAAACCTTCAAGGGGGTGACGTAGTGGTAAGTACTTGATTCCCTCTTGTGGATATTCCACGTTCAAATATTGCTTACAATGGTTTCTGCCTTTAACCCCTAGAAGGCCACTGACCTAGTACAAGGTGTGTTTTACCTGATCTTATTGGTTAGTAGGGTATTAGTTGGGTCTTGTGGGTTTTCAGGTAAAGGTTTCTCACAATACCAAAAAATAATAAATAAAAGGAAAACCCCTTAGTTCTTCAGCTACTAACAAACTCATGAACATGCTTTGAACGATACCTAATTGATCTAGCTCATCAGTTCACGTGCGTTTTTGTTTTTAATCATTGTATAGGAATCTACACCTGATCCAACAATGGTGACTCCCGAGGAAGCTCTTATGAAGGAACATATGATCAATGAAATGTACAACCGAATGAAAGAGTTGGATGCACGGGAGATGAAAGTGTTGACGTTAAGATTCGGGCTCCAAGGTTATCAAAGGAAAACACTTGAGGAAATCGGGAGATTTTATGGTGTGAGCAAAGAATGGATTCGTCGAATAGAAAGGCGAGCTTTAACAAAACTAAAAATTGATGATGAAGAAACCTTGCGAAGTTTTAGAGAATACATGTACATATGATTATATGAAGGATAATCTGGCTTTTGAGTGTAATGTTATAAAATTGTAATATATGATCTAATAACTATTCTTTCTTTATATTTTGTCCTGCGGGATTAAAAAGACGAGATTGTCATTTCTTGTCCCACAAAGTATGGAAGTGTCAAGCATTCTCGTCTTCTAACCAGCAGGATAAAAACAATAAAGGTCGTAACGTTTCTTTGTAGTTGATGGTGCCATCTAATGATTTCTAAAACATATCTAATATTCATTTCTATACTAATTTAGAAAATCTACATTTCTATTTTCTCAAAACTAGCTAGAGAATATTCTTTTTAATACATGTATGAACGTGTTCTTTTCAGAACCCGCAATATGTCAGAGAACCACATAAATCATATAATATGCTTACTCGTGGTGCATGAAAGAAAATTGAGTAATGGGAGGGAGAACAGAGGCGATTACATTACCGCCTTGGGTATCACATTCAATTCACTAGGTACAAAGTTACAAACACATTATGTGATTTTCATGGTTCTTTAACTTTTTTGGGTTCCATAATGAGCAACCCCTTTTGGTCAGGCAAGGTTAGAGTATTTCAGACGTCCTTGTCAATTCAAGCAAACCGAATACAATCTTGTTCAAATCATCATTTTTTCATATTCATATATATGAACCATGGCCACTATGTTCCTTTCATCTACTTTCACATACTATTGTCCATGAGCTTCTTTTTGGATATAAGCTCTCATGTGAACATTACATTGTTGACTAAATTTTAAAAAAAACTAGGTTGAAACCAGCGCCTGCGTTGCGACGCATTAAATCTCCTTTGTCCGTTTAACTCTATATGTATTTGAGCCAAAACAACATTTTACATCTCAGAGTACGCATCAATATCTATAATTTTCTATCTAAAAGAGTATAATAATATCCAACAAAGCGCATTGTCTACACCAACACATACATGTTAAAGGTTTACGGATGTCCCATATTAACCTAAGGGGATTTTAAAATAATGAACAAATCATGAGTAAAAATACACACCAATTTACCAATGATTTACGTTTACATTTTAAAATTAGAAATCAATAACTGGTGATAGTTAAATATAACAAACACATACAGTAACCTCTGAATTCTTTAGCAACTACAAAAAAACATGCATAACATGAAACGATCAGACGGACCAAATGGATGTGATTATTTTAAACAACCACTAAAAGTAACAAGAAATGCTAAACGAATATAATAACCCAGACTACCATTTAGCTAAGTAAGTAACTGTTCGGTTAATCAGGTTTAGTTCACGGGTCATTGTTTGCGGGTCACGGGTCTAGCATACGGGTCAAGGGCGGACATATGCATACTTGATGGGTAGCCTCCGCTACCCCTCAACTTGTTACAGATAGTGTAAATTTTTTTACGGTATTATTTTAAAAGAAAGTTTTGCTTTTACGTAACCCCTGAGAATAAATTACGTTACCCCTAAAAAAATTTAAACTCAACACTCCATAAAAAATAAAATTTTATAAATAAAAGTCTAATAATTTATAAAAATAAAAAACAATACATTCTATAAAAACATAAATAACCATTACCCATTACTCATTACCAAATAACATAAAAACCCAACATATCCATTACCAAATAACATAAAAAACCAACATACCTATTACCAAATAACATAAAAACCCAACATACCCATTACCAAATAACATAAAAACCAACATACCCATTACCCAACCCAATACAATAATAAGCCCAAAACTAAAAATTATTTATATACTTTTTTTAATCTTTAATATTTTTATTTTAACCCGATACAATTACATCTTTTATAATTTGGTCTCAGTATTTTTTTTACTTTCAACTTTGGTCCTCTATACCTTTTAAATCTTACAATTTTTCGTTAGGTTTCGGTTTAAATTTTACGAGTTAACACGACACAATGTGCGTGTGTAGTTCAATATTTTTTCACTTATTTTTCTAAGTTTAAGGGTCATGTCATAATGCGTTTGTCCTAGATCAATTTACTTATTGCTTTATTTTTTGCTTGTGTAAGTGTATGGTTCAATGTTTTTACGTCTACTTTTCATTCGATTTAATTTTTTCGTTTTATTATTTTCTTCAATGTTGGTGGTCACTGGCGGTGGTGTGCTATTAATATTACCTGCCATAATTTTACGTCTCCTGTTGCAATGCGAATGAATTTAATAATAGTATATAACATAACAAAACAATACCTTTTTTTCAATGGTCATACATATTTTATTTATTCTTTTATGCAAAAGAAAAGGAGAAAATAAAAAAGAAAATGAAATAATTAATGTTTATATTGTTTCTAGTTTAAAAATCTTGACATTTGTATCAAAATCTTAGTAATGTTGTTAGAATGATGAGAGTATGACTCATATTCGAACTTGTATAAAAAATTTAAAACTCAATTGTAAAAGTAAATGATAATGAAATAAAAATAGATGATATAAAGAGTATGAATCTATTATGAATGTTCTTATATGTTTATTTGTTTATCATGAACATTTTATACTTAATTAAATGATTCTAGTTATTGTTTAAACTAAAAATTTAGAGAACATAAATCGTTTTGTTGTGAAAAGAAAGTATCAAAAGATGAAAACCTGTACGCAACACTATAAAATATAAGGTTTTTTTTATTTCTTTTGGTATTGTATTTTGGTTAACAACTCAATGCAATTTAATTACGTCTATTTCGACCTGATCCAACTTGACTCAATCGAACAACCCAAATTTTTTTATGTTGTTTCATTAGAAGCTATTTATAAAAATAGTGACCTCATAGGAAATAATTCCAGGTACCGCCATTGTATGTACGGTAAAAAAATTACGTTACCCCTGAAATTATCTTCTATATCTGTCACTGATACGGGTCATCGTTTCAAATGGGTTTTAGATATGGTTCAGATCCAAACTTGGAGCAGAAGATATCCATATTAGTCATGTTTTATTATAGATTAAATAGTTAGATTTGGTGGTTATGTTTGACAGATATTTTGTGAATTGGTAGAAGAGTGGGTACCGATTGTTTAGGTAAAATTGAATAGGTAGTATTTATTGTTATTTTTTTATTCAGTCACGTTGTGCTTATGTAAGGCTATTTATAGCCAGTTTCTTTATTGAATAAAGTAGTTCAAGCAGTTTAACATACGTGAGTGATGAGTGTGTATTTGAGGCTTGAACCAATAGTAACAAAATAGAATGCAACAACAAAAAGTTAAAAATGACTAAACAAAACCGCAAAGTGAAAAAAAGACCTTAGTTGCAGGAGTCTTTCATGTGTAAAGCATAGAAAAAACTTGCCTGCAGCATCGAACTGCAAGTTTTAGTATACCTACTGACATGCCAGTTGAGATTGGTATGATATTATTTATATTGTTTTATCATAATTGCAAACCTTTCAGACGGACACTAAAGGAGTTGATAGGTTTAGAGGTTGGAATTGCAATTATAGTATAGCTGGGGATTCAAAGATTCAAATCGGGGACATCTAACATGAGCGATATATTCCGAAGTGTTTTGATCTTGATGAACCCGGTCAACCAAAAAAATGTGCCCCTCTGGATCAAGCGATGTATAGGGAGAAACTAGCATATTCGATCGTTAAACATAACTACCCGTTCAGTTATGTTGAACATGAGGCAACAGATATTTACATAAGTTTTTACATCGTGATATGAATCCAAACAAGAAACACTGCAAAGTCAGATATTGAATTGTTTATTTTGACTTATGATAGTAGCAACTTTAGGTAATATCAATTATCCATTCTTTACAAACTTCAAATATTGTTAATTTTGTATATTGAGGTTTGATTATTTTCTTGATTATAATTTTGAATTGTGATAGGTGATGAGTGTTGTTGCAGGTGATGAAGTGTTGTTGTTGGTGATGAAGCGTTACGAAGAGTTTCATTGGTCTTTATTACATTGTTCATATTTTCATCTTTATGATAGAAACTTCAATGATATACAATTTTGTGTATGTTAAAAGTTAAAACTCTCTTAGTTTACTACTTTATATGGGAGTTTTATCAATGTTTTAAATAATTTTATTTGTAGTTTATATATTTTTATGGTGTTTTTGAAAGATTGAAATTTTTTTAATTTTTTGATCCGACCCATCTTGACCCGACTCATCTTGACCCGACCCATCCTGACCCGTTTTTCACACAAACCCATTCTGACCGAACCTATTCTAACCCAAACCCGTCTTGAACCGATACCCGACCCGCCCATTTGCCAGGTATAGTTAAGAGTAAGCTTTTATAGATAACATCTTAAGTACATGCACAAGAATAAATTAAAATAGGAAATGTATTATTAATCAAAATAGAACTAAATTTAAAAGTAAAAATAGTCGCTAAACCTACTGGAAGATGCGTGAACAACATAAGCCAAACGAGCTTCGACTCGCAAAGCCACCCCATGGCCTCCGATCTGCTGAAAGCGGAAGGTGCAGCTCTAATCGGCCTAAGTTGACCATCGTTGGTAGCATGAAAATCATGCAACTCAAGTGGAACACTAAAACAATAACCATATTCCGGCCATCGTCATAAAATCAGTAAGTGGTTACACCAAACAAAATGATAATTTGATAAAATCTTAAACCAAATTCATACATTTACACGAATATGTGAGTGTAAAATGATGAGATTGAGGGAATTTGTATGAACTGAACCAACACATATTGAACAATTGTGACATTTGGTGGTTGTGTTTCAGACCATCACCTTACAACCTGATTAACCCATCTTTAGAGTCATAGTCGGCAAAAAAACAACCTACCGGTCGGAAAATGCAATTAGAACAAACCTGACTTACCTAATTTGTCATGGGGTGGCTTGAGAATCACGAATTAATATAGATCTGAGACATGCAAGCCTTCATCATTCATCAGAACTTGGTCAGAACCCTAGGTTCGGTCATGTGGTTTCAAGTCATTAGGGCAACCATGACCACCGTTTTCATTCAGTTAGGTGGCCTGCCAGAGGTTATGGCCGGTACCACTCCGTCGTCACTTTCTCCCCCTCTCTTTTCTCCAATCTAAATTTCTCTCTCTCTCTCTCTCTCTCTCTCTCTCTCCGAATCTATATATATCATATATATATATATATATATATATATAGGGAAAGGTTATTTTAAAAACTCTCACTATTTGTAAGAACCCATTAACTAAATATGATTCATTGATTATATTTTAAATTTGAATCTGATGGACAATATTTTTCAAAATATTATATTCATTGACAGAGATACTTATTAAAAGTGTGAGGGCATATATGTAATTCTATTACTAGCATTAATTGTTCTGCAACTTTAGTCTATCACCACCTTACCTTGATTCAGTTTTGTACTCATAAAGCACCTGTCAAATCAATACATTTTTTATGTAATTGATGTTTAAATCGGTAAAACATTCCAAACAATTTCAAAAAATTTATCCTTCCTTCCGATTTATGTTCCATTAATTATTCTTTATTTTGATCTTACAAAGTTTCCTTAAAAAATCATTGTACGGAATATTAAAATCCCGATCGTTTCCAATAACATTAATTAACATCAACTATTATGTATAATGTCACTTCATTTCATTAAAACTAATTTATGATAAAAATATTAGATTACGTTACATATCACTAATATTACAATCTAGTATACATTGTAACTATATTAGAATGTAATGTAATACAATGTAACGTATGTAAATGCAATGTAATCTAATTAAACTGTGATGTAAAAAATTGTAAGGCAACGTAATAATTTAATGTAACTACAATAAAGCAAAGTTACATTATTTTTTAGTGTGACAATTACATTACATCACATTAATTAGATTTCAATAATTACAAAATTACCATGTTTTTTTACGATGAAAATTTTTCACATTATATTAGTAGTTAAAAATACCTTTCATATTATATTAAAAATTTTAAATTATGTTGTCTTACTTACATCATATTACATTACACTAATAGAGAACATATCCATCATTCCGTCAACCAAAAGTTGATTGGGGTGATGTAAACCTTCCATATTAACCTGTCTATTGAAGAATAAATGTCCGAATTCTCCTAAAGATCAGATGTAATCTTCCTGAAATAAAAATATCATTATACACTAGAATTTAATTAAAAAAGAGTAAAAAATACATGTAAAGACGATGGTATAATATTTAGTTAAATTAATATATACCTATTGTAATGTATTGTTATAAAAATTATTCTTCTTTAACGTAAGAGTACATTTTATTTTATGGTAAGACAAATAAATACAATAAGTTAGTCACCATTATCAAACAACACACCAGGATTTCTCTAAAATATATTGGGACCCAAAGATTCTTGATGCCATACATGAAATGTATGTAAATGTAACTACTATTAATTTAAATTTATTGTAATATAATGTAATACATGAATGTATGTCAATGTAATGTAACGTAATAAAAATTTGATGTAAAAAATGTAAGAAAAGATGATATTTATGTAACTACAATAACATTAGTCACGCAATTTATAATAGTATAGTTTATATTATCTTACAATGGCAATAAAAAATAATATGCACTATTAGAGGAAAAAATGGAATGCTAAAAGAAAACAAAATAATTTCAGTTTGAAAAATAAATATTAAAAACATAAAATAATTATAAAACAAGATAAACAACACAATTGTATGCACGAATCCAAAATAACTTTAAGAAAAAAAAATTCAACACAATGAAACAAAATAGCTTTTTTATGCATGGAAATAATTTTGCCTTGAAGAAAAAAATTAGGATGTTAAAAGAAAAAAAACACGGAATGAAAACAATTTGAAAAGTTGAGGTTGAAAAATAGAATGCCAAAAGAGAAAACATAAATAAAAAACCAATATAAAACAAAACATTTGTATACAGAAGCAAAAAAATCCTAAATCGTAGGTTTTGAGAAGTGAGTATAAAATAATGTGAAGAGTACTATGTGTAAAATTTTGTGTAAGAGAGTAGATTAAAAAAATGCAAAACATTAAATGTGGGTAAGAGGTTCATTTACCAAAATACCCTCAAATGTTTCTTTTGTCTTTAGATGATGTGTCAAGCCATTATTGGTTGGATAGGGTTAAAGGGTTCTTACAATTAAAGAGGGTTTACTTGAACTCAATCATATATTATATATATAGATTATAGAGATATAGATAGAGAGATCTATAGATATATATATATATATTATATATCTATATAGATATATATCTATAGATATCTATCTCTCTAATATCTCTATGTCTATATCTGTCTCTATGTCTCTCTCTGTATATTATGGCTCTGTATATCTCCTATCTATCTCTCCTCTCTCTCCTCTCTCTATATCTATATGTGTGTCTATATCTCTATCCTGTCTCTATATATCTCCGATATATATCTATCTCTCTCTCTCTATCTCTCTATGTATCTATATGTCTATGTGTCTATCTCTCTATCTGTCTCTCTCTCCTCTCTCTCCTGTCTCTATCTCTATATCCCTCTATCTATATGATATATCTTCTCTCTCTCCCATGTATATATGTATATGGTATATATATATATATACATGTAGGGGAGGGTTCAAATGAGAACCACCTTTTTTTATGAGAACTCTAGAAACCAATCTCAGCCACTCATTTTTTATCACATGCAAATCACATTTCCTCTTTTCTTAAAACGTTCATAACTTTTTTTCCAACATCATTTTTTCAAAAAAAATTCACCATAAAATTCAGTTTTTTTTATCTTTCCAACACCTACCATATTGATATACTTTTCTAAAAAATCATCAATCCGTATTTACATATGTGTAAATCTAGTTATACCAGTTTAGTACGGGATTTACACATGTGTAAATTTGATATTACACATGTGTAAAATGAATTTTGTTAAAAACGGGAATTTTTTTTTATTTTTTTTAATTTTTTTATTTTTTGAAAGAGGGAAAGTAGGGAACATTTTTGTGTTTTTATTTTTTTATATTTTATGTTATTTTTTGATTTATAAATTTTTTAGATATGTTTTTGTTAATTACAATTTTGCCATTGAAAACTAGTGGTTGAGATTGGTTCCTAGAGTTCTCACAAAAAAAGCTAGTTCTCATTTGATCCATCCCCTATACATGTAATGTATATGTATATCCATATATATATATATAGATATATATATATATATATATATATATATATATATCTATATATATATATCTATATATATAATTATATATATATATTGTTGGATCTAGAAAGGCTGGTGCAACTAAAACCAAATCACTTAGAAGATTTTGGTACAACAAATAAAAGACTTCCGAAGCTAAGTGTGAACTTCCGAAGGAAAAGGAGCTCTTCCGAAGAAAAAGTGTAAAATTTACTTCTGAAGGAAAACTCCAACTTCCGAAGACAAATAACTTACTTCCGAAGATCAAGACTTAGAATGAAAGATCTGAAGTCAACTTCCGAAGTATAGAAGTCCTCAAGCCTCGGAAGTATAGAAGCCTCTTCCGAAGTATTAGTGGCTTCGGAAGAACTTGTTCTTCCGAAGCCAACTTACCTTCGGAAGACACTACTATTATCCAGTGGACATAAGTATGGTCTCCCTGACACTCCGCTGCAGACCTCTGAGATACTGCATGACATTTTCTCAAAGCCATGTAGTTGACCATACTTTATTCCATTGTTTACCTTTTTATGTTAGTACAGTTGCCATCTTTAGTTGGTGACAAAAGGTAAGTTATGGACATGTCATGACTACCATATCTTAGATAATACTTTATCTAAGATACCTTAACTTTAGCATTGTAGTATATGCTTTAGTCTTAGGTTTCCAGCTGGTATCAAAGTATATCCGGCTGTTGGATCTAGTATATATAGTTTCTCATTATAACTCATGTTTCATGCTTGTAAGAGTCTTGTAATATCTTGAGTTGAGAATTAATATATACAAGTGCCTTGAAAATTATTTCTGTGTGTTCTTTGCTACTTATTATATTATTATCAACTCTTGTAAAAGACTTTACTTCATCTGATTTGAGTGTTTTTGTAAGTGAGGTTGAGAGAAATCCAAGTGTTTAAGTGACAAACCCGATCCTGCAATTGGGTATCAAAGCTTTTTAGGCTCTTGATTGTGAGATCTTACCATCCTAATCAACCTGTTTTCAGTCCTCCTTATACCACACTCAAATGGCCCTCAACAAATTTGAAGTAGAGATGGGGACGATGACCAAAGCCCCATCATCACCCCTGAAAACTTCAGGTCATGGAGCAGAAGAATGGAAGGTGTCACACCCCAACCTTGACGACGGAAACGTCGAAGAGTGAGAGTTAAGATCGTTCACAGCCACATAACGCTATTATTAAATCCAAATATATTATTCATAAGTTTCAAAGGTAACATAACACATAAGTCTCAAAGAAAGTAAATAACAAAACATAAGATGTAATAAGCCAATTTAGTTCATTATTTAACTAAGTCCATTCCTAGGTGTGAACAAGCTTCAAAAGTGGCGATCAAACTTGAGTATTTCCTGAAACATGTTAAAAATAAAAGGTCAACAATAATATTGGTGAGATTTCCATAGTTTTCTATACATAAGTATATAAAAGATGGCAATTCATGTTGTAAGTTAGAGAACAAAGTAACTAGGGATGTAAGACTGAATGCACAATCAAACCTTGACAAAGTTTTACAAGTCTCAAACGTTTAAAAGTATATACAATTAGCTAAGTGTATTTGGATCAACCAAGCAGGCTTGTCTTGCCCATAGATCTATGACTTCGCTAGGCTAGCAAGAGTTAATGAGTGTAGATATATTCGACATTACATGGTAGCCACAAAGTTCAACTAACCACAACATACAAGTGAAATACCATAAGTTTACAAGAATCAAATGTGTTTACAACTGCAAAGTTTATAAAGTAACATGTTTCACCCCAAAGTGTAAAAATATAAAAAGGGGTATAGAAATACTCACATGGCCAATATATATAGCTGAATGATTAATAAGAAAATATATGCGTCGTTCCAACGTAAACCGTCACGTGACACCTAAATATATAATTACAAGATTAAAGTTTTATAATTAATTTAACGAGTTAACGAGAACTAGGGTTTCAATTTGGTATTTGGGGGTTTTAATATTTAATCAAATAAAAATGGGATATTTGATTATGTCTTAATTCAATGAAATATACTATTTACTCATTTTACTATTAAGAAACAAAAAGAAACTATTTAAAATAAAGTTTAAGTATAGTTTAAATAAACTTTTATAATTTTTAATCGAACCATCATTTAAAAAATAATATATATAGATATTATTTGAGCAAATAATAATTTGGTGATTTAAGACATTATTTAAAGTCTATTTTATAAGAACATAAACTAAATATATTTTGTCTAAAATATTTAATAAAAGTATTAAAATGTTTTTATGAAATAAATTGCAGAAAATAATATGGTGACTAAAAAAAATAACAAGTTCATAAATTGATTTTTTTATATAATTTTTAAAAAAATAATGAATTAAAATTGAAGGCTAAAAGCCTTAAAACAAAAACATGAGGCTCCTAGGGTTCGAACCCGGGACCTCATGTTAAGGATGCTCATGTCTTAACCAGTGAACCAGGGTCGCGGCCTTGGTTTATGTTGGTTTCCATTTCTTATAACTACAAACATTAAAGAACCCCAATCGTATAAACCCTAGCCTTAACCGAATCAAATTGAGCCTCAAATCGTTGTTGTCAATCAAATTAATGTTAGGGCTTTCGTTCTCCAACTGAAATCGAGTAAGTACTTGACTTCAATTACCTGATTTGATGTAGAAAATGATAAGAACATATGATGACCAGGTCGCGACTAACGTAGCATTGTCTTGGTACCCAAACGCCAATTTTAATCAAATTCGTTGCACAAGTAGTTTCTAATGATCTTAAGGATGAAAAGCCCTCTGTACATTTTGAGTTTTGAAGCCTTGATCATGGTGTTCGAATTGTGGCAGTCGCGGTTAATGGAGAGAATCAAAGAGATGTTTGAGTTAGTTTCAAGTAGAATTGTGAGTTGCATTCGATTAGAGATTGACAGATGATCGTTCAGATTGCTTTAATTAGATTATTATTAGGTGTAATGCTCAAACGGATATACAATTTTAAGGTTTCGGTTATGCGTTTGTTTGATGTTAATAATCGGTGTTTTAAACGATTTAAGGTGGCCATTAAGTTCGAAACGTGTATGCGAAAGGATTTTGGAACGATTTGGTAACAAAGTCGGGTGTTTTTCATGGATTTTGGGGCTCGCCGGAACTCGCCGGAGTTTCGCCGGAAAACAGGTGAATTGGGGGAATGGTTGGGATTTCGAAAGTTACACAAATGGTCCCTTCTGTTTTATTTTATTATTTTATGCTAAAACCTTCATTTAAAAGTTTTAAAATAACAACTAACCCCCCCCCCCCATAGTTAATCATTTTAAGTTTTTAACATTAGTATTATTATTACTATGGCTTATTATTACTGTTACTAGTATTATTATTATTATTATTATTATTATTATTATTATTATTATTATTATTATTATATTAGCATTATTATCGTTACTAATTTTTTTATTAATATTCTTTTCATTATTTGTATCTTTTCATTATTAAACATTAAGTTTAATTTAATAAAACTACAAATTTACAAATTAAAAGTTAATTGTAAGCACATAAAGCGCCCATGAGTTTCATAAACGACAGTAAAAGCCCTTACAAGCATTAACGAAGCTACTTTAAATTAACCAAAATTACAAGATGTTACAGAAGGCTTCATCAGGTATCAAGACAGCAAGATGTGGCAATCCATTGTCAATGGTCTGTATAAGCAAAAAGTAGCTGGTGAAACGGTGCCATGATTGAGAAAGCTGTTGAAGATTATTCTGATGAGGACAGGAAGAAGCTGGACATCGACAGCAATGCTATGACTGTTCTCATGACTGCAATTCCCAACTCCATCATGGTGGGGTTTGAGCATTGCAAGTCTGCCAAAGAACTGTTTGATGCGCTTGCTCAAATGTACTCAAGCTCAAATGACTCCAAGAAGGACTCACTGAAGCAGCAGTTCGAGAACTTCACCTATATTGCTGGAGAGACTCTTAACCAGCAATACTTCAGGTACATGGATCTCATTTCTTCCCTTCAATCTGTGGGAATTGCTCATGAACTCAAGACCTTACAAAAAGTTCATGAGTGCATTACCCAATGAGTGGACATTCTACTGTGTCTCTATCAAGAGAACAGAGAATCTGAATACACTCACCATGACCGAACTCTATGGGATCCTTGATGGATACCGTTTGGAAATGGAAAGTAAGAGGGGTCATCAGACAAACAAACCCTTGAGTCTTCCTGCTAGCAATGCTTTAATGGTTGCTGAAGGCTTTGGAACCTCCCAGCCTCAACAATACCTGACTTACACCCAACAGCCATCGTGTTCTTCTGGGCCATACATCATATTTCCTGAGACTCCAGGTCTCAACAAGCTCAGCAAAGCTCCTTTCAGGACAGCTGTGCTTTTGTCTCAGGAAGTGGACACTCAAATGATTATCAATATTGCTTTGATGATCTAGAGTGCTTCAGCCCGGATGACGTGGAATACGTGGACATAGTCCAACAAATGGCTCTACTAACCTACAGAGCAAAGAAGTTCTTTAAGAGAACTGGAAGGCAATTTCCCCAAACCCAATCAACAGCAAATTTGGGTTTGACAAAACCAAGGCCAAATGTTACAACTGTAACCAACTTGGCCATTTTGCAAGGGAATGCAAGGCTCCCAAGTCCAACCCGGGAACCCCATAGGCCTCCACACATCCCTCTACACCAAAGCCCACCGGAAAGTCAACATAAACAGCTGCAATGGCTCAAGAAGTTGACTGGAGCTTCATGGTACAGGATGTGACTCCTGCTCAAGCACTCATGGCCGGACAGATGAAAATAAGGTATATGAACATCTCTGTACTCTTGCCTGTATTGCTAAGGTTAAATTGTATCAGGACTACAATATGGAGATTAAATCCAATTTTGAGTCTTTAAATGTTTTAAAATCTGATTTTAAAAGGGCTGAATCTGACTATCAAAGAAAAATTAAGGAGTTAGAGAAAACTGTGTCCCTATTAAACACAAACACACAAACTATAAGACTCAGATAAAGGATTTAATATCCAAATTGACTGAGGCTCAAGCCCAGCTTGTCACAGCTGAGGCTTAAGCCAGGGAAGTATGCTATTTCCAAGCAGAACTTCCAAGCCATTCTTGCATCATACTCTCACTCAAAACTTTGTTACCAAAACAAAGGTGGGTTGGGAACCAATGAAATTGCCCCACCACACTCCTATGAGTCTATAAGACAACCAAGGTGTGGTACTGGAGCAAGAGGTTCCATCTGCTGACCCACCTTCTCATGAGTCAAAGAATGATACAACCATGGAGACCATCACAGGGAAGAACCAGATAATTATACCCTCCCCTGCCAATGATGATCAAACCCTGACCACCAAAGCCAGAAAAAGCAGAGCTAAGGCAGCCTGAAAAACTGCCAAGAAAGTGGCTGAGTCTAAGCTGAAGATAGACCCAAAGCAAAGGTGTATTCATCTCAGCTGGATTCTAGGTGGTTGGAAACTCTAATTCAGGAAAGGGTGTAGTACCAGCACTCCTGTCCTACCAAAGGATTAGAATTTAAAGGGAAAGGTTGCTGATGAAGAAAAAAAACAAGAAACAGCAATCCTCAAGTTCCCAAAAGATTAACATTGCATGCATAATGTGTGGTCTGCAAAACCACATGGCCAAATATTGTTACTACAATCCTGCTAGCACACATTATGCAAATAATGTAAAAAAGAAGGAGTCAGGGAAGGTTTCTCATTTGGACCATATCAAATGGTTCAAGTGATGAAAAGGGAAAACTTGTTTCTGAAGCAAGGCTGCTTTCGGAAGAAGATCCTTCTTCCGAAAGGAAAAGGCTTCGGAAGCTAAAGCTGTCAAGACTCAAAAGAATAAAAGAGTCCCCTTGAAACCATCCCAGAAGAAGACTGCTTCGGATGAAAAGGTGGTGAAGGCTTCTTCCGAAAAGAAAGAAGCTTGGAAGAATGCCAAGCTACAAAAGCTTCAACAAGCTCATCCTCCATGATCAACCAAGGGATGGAATGGAAGATCAAGGAAGATGTTATAGCCCAACCTCTTCTTCAAAGACATCCATTGAACCCCCATGCATAAATTTTGGTTCAATTATGTCATTATCATTGAAAGAACCCAAGACCAATAAGGCTTAGGTTTCCAATCAAAACTAATCATCTCATCTTATGTGCAGGGACATCCATATGACAAGAATAACAATGTTTGGATTGTGGATAGTGGATGCTCCAGGCACATGACAGGGAACAGATCTCTCCTTCAACAATTTCAACATTATGATGGAGGTTCTGTCCAGTTTGGAGGTGAGGCCGGAGGATATATTTCTGGCAGAAGAAGTATATCCAATGGAAAATTAAAGGTTGAAAAAGTTAACTTTGTCAAACAGCTTGAACACAACCTGTTAAGTGTTTCTCAATTCTCTGATCAAAAGCATCAAATGCTCTTCACAGAACATGAGTGCATAATCCTCAAACCCGGGATGACAATTCATCAGGAATTGGTGCTTCTTAGATCTCCCAAGAAAGGGGATATGTACAAGCTGGATATGAACAATGCTTCCCCAATGGGAGAAGTATCATGCTTTCTTTCCAAAGCTGATGGTGATGAGTCAACACTATGGCATAAACGAATGTGTCATGTAAATTTTAAGACTATGAATAAATTGGCTAAAATAACTTGGTACATGGTTTGCCTAAAAAGGAATTTTTTCTGCAAAGATAACTGTGTTGCATGCCTGAAAGGGAAGCAACACAGGACATCTCATAAATTCAAAGTTGTTAACTCCATCACCACCCCATTACACTTATTGCACATGGATCTATTTGGTTTTACAAGTATAATGAGCATTGGAAGGAAATCATATTGCCTTGTGATTGTTGATGATTTTACTAGATTTACATGGGTATTCTTTTAAGAACCAAAGATGAAACTGCTGAAACTTTGAAATCTTTTATTCTTAAAATAGAAAATCAAATTGATCACAAGGTTAAAATAATTAGAAGTGATCAAGGGACTGAGTTTAAGAACCAAGTTCTTGACTCATTCTGTAACTCAAAAGGGATTGCCAGACAATATAGTGCTCCCAGAACTCCTTAACAAAATGGTGTTGCTGAGAGGAGGAATAGGACACTTATTGAGGCTGCTCGGACTATGTTAGCTGATTCAAAGCTGCCTCTAACATTCTGGGCAGAGGCAGTCAGCACTGCATGCTATGTGCAGAACAGGGTTCTTGTAGTAAAGCCACATGGAAAAACCCCTTATGAACTATGGAACAAGAGGCCACCGTTCATTGGCTTTCTAAGGTCCTTTGGCAGCAGGTGTACCATACTTAACACAAAAGACAATTTGGCAAAATTTGCTGAAAAGTTGGATGATGCTATCTTTCTTGGATATTCCTCTTACTCTAAAGCTTATAGAGTTTATAACATTAGAAATCAACAATTTGAGGAATCTTCCAACATTGTAGTCAATGAGCACAGGGGAATGGCCCTGATCATATCTTTGATTTAGAATTGTTTCCAAACTATTCTAAACCATCTTGTGAGAATGTTTCAGCTGGAACAGGTGCTCAAAGTGACTCTGATGAAGATCAATTGTTTGAGCTTCCCAGACCTATTTCAAGTTCTCCAAGAGCTGCAGCAAATCAAGTTCCCACTATTGAATCTCTGACAGTATAACCATCTCAAGAGATAGTGGAGCTTCAACAAGCAGTTCACCTGTCGACTTTCAAACCTCTTCAGGTGACCTTGCACAACACCAAGCTGATGAAAGCACATCTTGAAGGAACATGCAACTGTTGATGATGCTTCACAGCAAACAAATATGATGTTTCTCTTTCATTCAATCAGTCCTCATTGAATGAGTTTGAAACAACAGCTGGACCAAGTATTCAAGCTCCTGAGCAAAATATGTCCAATTTGGATTTATCTTTGCAACTGGAGGTGATTCCTAGACTCAGGATTCATAACACTCATCCAGCTGAGACATCATAGGGGAAGTCTCTGAAGGCGTGAGAACAAGAGGACAAACTCATAATGGGAATGTCTGTTTGTACTCATGCTTTTTATCCCAAATGGAACCCAAGAAGGTGGAAGATGCCTTGAAAAATAGTATCTGGATTGAATCAATGCAAGAAGAGCTGCTTCAATTCAAAAGACAAAAGGTTTGGAACCTATGTCTGCTACCATCTGGTCAAGTACCTATAGGCACTAAATGGATTTTCAGAAACAAGAGATATGATAGAGGCTTGATTATCAAGAACAAGGCAAGACTGGTGGTTCAAGGATACACTCAAGAGGAGGGAATCGATTATACTGATGTCTTTGCACCTGTTGCAAGACTTGAGGTAGTTAGGATCTTCCTTGCTTATGCTGCATCCAAGAATTTCACTATCTACCAGCTTGATGTCAAGTGTGCCTTTCTATATGGGGATATAGATAGGGAAGTCTATGTATGCCAACCTCCGGGATTTGAAGATCCACAGCATCCCAACTATGTGTGCAAATTGGATAAAGCTCTACATGGGCTGCACCAAGCACCTAGGCTGGGTGTGAGACATTGTCTCAGTTTCTCCTGAAGAATGGTTACATTAGAGGTACCATTGATAAGACTCTTTTCATAAGGAAGTCTGGGAAGGACATCTTGCTTGTTCAAGTCTATGTTGATGACATCATATTTGGTTCTTCAAATGACCAAATGTGTAAAGACTTTGAGAGTATTATGAAGAAGAAGTTTGAGATGAGTTCCATGGGAAAAATGGACTTTTTCCTTGGAATTCAGGTGAAGCAAATGAAGGAAGGGCTCTTTATCAGTAAATCTAAGTATGTCAATGATATCTTAGAAAGATTTGATATGAAAGATTGTAAAGCAGCAAAAACACCTATACCTAGAAACCACAATCTCTGCCCTGATTCTGAGGGGGAGGATACTGATCAACATCAGTATAGAGTGATTATTGGTTCTCTGATGTATCTCATAGCAAGTAGACCTGATATCATGTTTGCAACTTGCATTTGTGCAAGATATCAGGCTGCTCCAAAGGTGTCTCACCTAGTTGCTGCCAAGAGAATTCTTAGATACCTTAAAGGAGCACCTAAACTAGGTCTCTGGTATCCAAGAAATAGTGATTTCAATCTCTATGGTTACTCTGACATTGATTATGGTGGCGCAATATCAACAAGAAATCAACATCCGGTGGATGTCAATTTCTTGGTGGAAGGATCATCTCATGGCAATGCAAGAAGCAATCTTGTGTCTCTACATCAACTGCTGAAGCTGAATACATTGCTGCTGCTAGTTGTTGTGCTTAGCTGCTGTGGATTCAAAACTAGATGATAGACTACGGATTCAACTTCATGAGCACTCCTATCCACATTGACAAAAGCAGTGCTATATTCATTACTGAAAATCCAGTAAAGCACTCCAAGACTAAGCACATCGATATCAGGTATCATTTCATTAGAGATATTCATGAGAAAAATCTTATCAAGCTAATCAAAGTTGATACAAATGAACATATGCTGACTTGTTCACCAAAGCCTTTGATGAACAAAGATTTAAATATCTCATTACAGCTATTGGATGATAAACCTTGATTAGTCGATCTCATTTGAAACCTTTTAATGTGTAAAGTCTTATGTCAAAACAATCTAAGCCCTGTTACAAAAGATCTTTCTCTAAAATTTTATCCAAGTATGAATTCTTCCGAAGAGGAATTAACCCTTAGAAGATATTTTACATATCTTCTAAAGCAAATTTCTCTCAGGATAATTTTCTTCTCGGAAGAGTTGTTAAGTCTCGAAAGAAGCGATTGATTTCATATCAGATCTACTTCCGAAGCTTATAATACTCTCCATTTGAAAAGCAACATATACTCTCGGAAGTAATCACTGTACCTTCGGAAGTAAATTTGCCTTCGGAAGAACGTTACCTTCGGAAATGCTTTATACTCGGAAGAAAGATTTTACTGTGTAACGGAAATCTTTTGGGCCCACTCTGTAAAAAGTAAAGATTTTGTTAATGATGTCGGATAATTTAAATGGACTAACCTTACCGCCCATGTCACATCATCCACTGAAACCTCACATCGTCTTATCCAAACCCCCTTTAAACCGCCATTCCACCCATTTAAATACCTTTGGCTAATCACTTACATCTTTTTTACCAAAATTACTGCCCTAAAAGCTTTCTTCATCTTCAATTTACCCTATTCTGAACTATCTTCCTGTAACTTTCTTCAATGGCACTAACCCTCAACACAACCAAGTTGCACTCCTTGACTCTTCAAGGGATGTTGACTTCTCAGACATCATCTCCTTTCTAACCCAATCTTCTTACTACACCGCTCTGACTGTTACACCCACGATTTACTCAAACCATATGTCTGAATTTTGGGCAAACGGTCAGATTGAAACCCTAAATGGGGTTAGTGTCATTAGATCAAACATCTGTGGCCAGGAGTTGGTCATTTCTGAACAAATCATCAGGGAGCATCTAGAGCTTCATGATGAGGGTGCTCCAATAGAATTCCCCAAAGCAGATTTGGACAATACTTATATCCAAATGGGATATGGTGGAGCTGTTAGCAGGTCAACCGTCTACAAATTCAACTTCTCTTACAACTGGAAGTTCCTGCTGCATGTGGTTCTTCACTACTTGTCCAACAAATCTGGGGGATGGGATCAAATCCCATATGAACTTGGGTGCCTAGTTCATGGTTTTGTGTGAAAGCCTCCGTTCAACTACTCAAGATTTGTGCTGACCAATCTCATGGGAAACCTTCAACGGGACACATTCTTCATGTATCCCAGGTTTCTCCAGCACATAATCAATTATGAGCTGGACCAGAGCAAGCTTGTCTGCGCAGCTGCTCTGACTGCTCCTCAAATGAGGCCGACCATCTTCAAAACTTTGAAGAGAGTATTCACTAACTTCACAGGAAGAGATACTGCACTTCTTCCAGGTATGATTAGCCAATGGCTCCTGGTGACATCCCTGTTAACCCCACATCACTTTGCCCAAATCTACCTTCTCCACCCATTACCTTTATTTATCAAAGACGCCCCAAACGAACCCTTGTTCAGTCTTCTCTGATTGAACAAGCTCCTCATGTTCTATCCAAAAAGGCTTGAGTGGAACAATGGGCTCCCACTCAGCCTGAGGTCCAACCATCCTTCACAATTGACCTCAATATGGGTCTTGAGTCTCCTCAGTCTCAGACCAATGAGCCCAAAACCCAGCTGAAAACCCTCAGGGAGAGTCTCTATACTCCCTTGAGCAGCCAAAAAGGGACAGCCCCATCACAGACTCAATGCCTTTAGACATTGATCAAAGTCCCGGTCACTAGGTTTCACTTCATATCCTTTACTGACCTTTTAATTGGAGCTGATGAAGAGATTATGTCTTTTCAAGGCAATGAAGTTGATCCACAACACCCTCTTAAGGATCAACAGAGCCCAGAGAGATCTTATCTCTAGCCCCCATCCGCAAACCTTTACTGAGGTGAGTTCCACTGATGTGAGGGGACTCATGTAGATTCAGCTGCCACTACTAAAGGAGCCTCAAGGGATCCTCAGACAGTGGTAACATCACTGAGACTGAATCTTACGGCAACCATGCCCTTTGATGACTCTAAAGAGACATCATTGAGCAAGGGAAACCAGGGCGCCAAGAAACCACATCTGGTGGTGAGGATGAGCATACAAGGTATGTTACCTCATCTCCCTGTGATTCTTTTAAAGAAGATGAGGGAAGACTGCAACTCACATTGAAGACCTACTTTCTAAAGTCTCAAATCTTGAATCTAGGTTAGGACTTTAGAGGATGTTAGGTCTGCCACTCGCAACTTGAGATTGAAAATCTCAAGGCCAAACTAGCTGAGAAACAGATTGAGAGGTCGTTAGGCATGTACCAACCAGGTCTCTTGACTCTTCCTCTAGCTTATCAAGCTCTCAGGATGATGCTACCAAAAGGGGGAGAGTGTTCAGAGACAAATTCAAAGACAAGAGGAACCCCAAGTCAAGCTCTCACTTCCCTGAGCTCAAAGTATCTTATGCAACAAGCTTCAATTTCCCGAGCCTCCTCCAGTTGTAATTCAAATGGATCAAAGGATGCTCCAAGATCTCAATAGGTTCTTCAACAAGTTCCTATTGGAACTCTTATTGAACAGCAAGTCCTGATCATCTGTGATCTACTTCGGAGAGTAAGGAGCTTCAAAAGGTAAATGCACCTCTACCACTATTGAGGAAGTTGGTCAACTAAGGTCCAAGTGGACCTGAAGATTAAATTCGAGGGGAAAAAGGATGATGGCCAAGCAACTGAGACAGTTGGATAGATAGTGCATTCTCACAGACTTCGAAGAACAATTCAAAGCTCGGAGAAACAATTCAACTTCCGAAGCTGAGATTGTGCTGCGGAAGGACATTTATTATCCGATGATCTAATAGTCATAGATGCAATCCTAGAACTTGTATCTGAGGTTTATAGGGAGGATTTCTCACCCAACCACTAGCTCAAACCTCAGCATTAACTCCAGTTCCATCTCTACTATCAACCTGAACAGTCCACCAAGAACCCCTAAAGTCTAGTTAGGACCTGGTATTTGAACGAAATACCGAGTGATTAGCGTGTTAAACCAACTCAAATAGTGCGGAATCCTATTTGATTGGCGATCCAATCAGTGAGAACACACGATGAATCAATCAAGAATTGAAATCAACGTCAGAAATCGATTAGGAATCGATCTGATGTGTTCTGTGAACTTGGAGAACGATTTGGGAGGCTTCTGGACGGCTAGGGTACGTCTGGAATCGTAATGGGATGAATGCTTACGTTTTTCCACGAATTGGGTCTATTTATAGGTTAGTATTGTTCAATCGTGCGACTGGGCCATAAGTATGGTTCAGTCGTGCGATTGAACCATGCGGTTGATTCATCCGCACGACTGAGTGTTCAGTCGTGCGATTGAGTCAATCTTATGTGTCAATCATACGACTGATCCAGTCTCCTGGTTCAGTCGTGCGATTGAGTCAATCGTATGAAGTTATTCATATGTGTGTCCATTCGCATGGGCCATTCGCATGAGAACTTCATAAGTTAAGTTTGAATGTTTTAATTATATAAACATAATGTGCAATCATTCAAACAATCATAAACCCAATCAATTCAATCACGACTCATTAATGAAATATTAAACATCACAAGTAACAACCAATTCATATCATTTCATTAATCGATACTATTACATCATAATCAGACAGACAAGATTTATTACATTACAACTCATGATCTAGGGACATACATGCATCAACAAACTCCCCCTTGGACCTAGATCTATCTAATCTCTTGTCTTCTGCATCACCTCCTTATACTTCTTGTACTTCTCCTCTTTAGTGACTCCTGCGTGTATCTCAAACGCAAAGCAAAGTCGTATAACGTTTTGGAACTGGAGGGCTTGTACAATGTCTTGTGTGTCATAGAACAGTGGCCACTTGTATAATGTATAGACATCATTAGCAGACAAGTTGGTTAGCCACATTGGGTCGAATACCCTGATAGTATCCATTTGGCCTCTTTATTCAGAACTATGACAGCTTCAGCGGTTCTCCAATCATAGTACCACCATTTGAAGTGTGGAGTGAAGTCCTGTGGCATTTCCCTGAGAGGGATTCTCGACATAGTGCGCGGGGGACTCCACTTCAGCACAATCTTGGGCTTGCCAGTAATGGCATCAACCTCAGACCTTCTTATATACCTCGTAGGCTGTTGTGGTCTGAAGTTAACCCATCTGGTGTGGTACTCCTTCTTCAGGGCAGCCTCAAACCAGCCTGACATCTTTCTTGGGTCAGCATACAGCAGCTTTAGCTTAGCCAGCTGGTTGAGCTCAAAACCAGGTAGAGTCTTCAGATCATGTGGGAACCTGAAGTACTCTATGCCCTGCTCCCTCTTAACTGCATACGCGTTAAGGTCATCAAAATAAGCCCATGAGATAATCCTGCCTGACACCTTATGGTGTTTCTTGACTCTGTAGAGCTTGGTGTAGGCATCTTTCTTTGGTGCAGCACGCTGGGCTCTTACTTCTTCAAAACAGGCAGCCCACTCAGCCTTGCGAATGTCTACGTCATCATTGGAGGCTTGGGCTGTTCCTTCAGTCTTTTCAGTTTCCTGCTCCATCTTGTCTAGTACCTCAAACGTATCACTGACTAGGGATTCACCCAGATTGGGGACCACATTCCCTCGGCGTCAGCATACTGAGGGTACTCTTCTGCAGTAATGTCTTCAACCTCAACTTCATCAATGTCATTAAGTTCCTCATCACTGGTTGAATCAACTGTTGGAGCATCCTTGACTATTTCATCGGGATTGAGTCTGAACATCTCTGCCAGTTGCTCATCAGATAGGTCATGAATTATTTCCCCTTCTTCAGGGGTATAACTCACAGACCTTCTCACATCCCTTGTAGATCAAGAATCATGGTTAATTGAGTCTTGACCATTTGAAGGGGAGCAAAGTCAAACTCATCCCTTTGAAAGTTTGGATCTGTTTGATATAAACATTCAACACATAAACCATTAGTAAGTAATCAAACAGAATTATATTAACTTAATATATAAACATTCAACACACTTGTTTTCATTACATGATTCAAATACAAAATAAATAAATACATAAGACATCTAATCTGTACTTTTGTCTTGAATCTGGGGCGTGTCGCTCGGAGGAGCAGAAGTGGTGGATGACTGGTCCTGTCGATGCTTAGATCTTCGCTCTTGACCTGAAGCAGAGGCCGATGCAGCCGCATCCCCTCCTTCTGCCTCGTCATCATCATCTTACCTTCTGTCCTGTCTTCCTCAGTCTCTTCCTCATCATCATCATCTTCCTCATCATCATCATCATCTTCATCATCACCATCTCCATCATCCCCGTCACCCTCCTTTAGCTTCAGGGGCTCATCCTTCGACCCCTTTAACCTCAGCATAATCGTCTTGTTGGTCGTCTCCAACTCCTCTATACGTTTGACGGACTGGGCCTGCTGGTCCTGGAGTTGGGACACCTCGACTCTCTGTGCATCGATTAGCTGGTTCTGCTGGTCTATCACCCGAGCCTGCTCTGCCATCTGCTGAGACTGGGCAGCAGTCAGGTCGGTCAGCTGGCGGATCTGCGCCGCCTTCTCCTCATCTGCAGCAAGCAGACGCATCACCATACGGTTAAGCGCTGAGAGCTGCTCCTCTACCCCGATGTGAGGTAGAGTAGATCCATAGACATGTGGTGGTTGGGCTGAGGGTCCAGCATGATGTGTGGTGGTGGTGGAAGTGGCAGTGGTGAATATGGGTCGGTAGGCTGGTGCTGGTGATGTAGGTGTGAATGGTCTGGTGGTGGATGGGAAGGATACAGTGGTGGTAGGTAAGGTGGTGGATGTGGTAGTGGAAGTAGTGGATGTGGTGGCTGTGGTGATGGGTGGTATGTCAGTGGGGTGGTAGTGGTAGCTGTGGTGGTGGAAGTAGTGGCAGCAGTAGTAACGAAGGTCAGGCGACGCTTCTTCTTCTTCAATCCATGGGGTTGAGCCATCCGCTTCCTCCTAGTCCCGGTGGAAGTGGATGCTCCCCCTGCAGCTCTGCCCACTGAGCCCGGAACATAGTTCGGGTCAGTCTCTCTCTCTGAGGAGTCCCGAGGGTGTTCACCAACCACCCTAAGCCCGTGGTCTGTGGGAACAACTTTACTTCCCACAGTCCTGGTGAGGGGCTCCTCATCTGACTCCTCCTCCTCTTGATCCCCAGCTACAAACTCCTGATGGAAACCGGCCATCTCAGCGACCTCTCCGGCAGTGGCTGACCCCGGGGAATAACGTCTGAATCAGTGCCTCTAGATGGAGCAGGCATATCATCCCCGGCGTCGCCGCTATCATCATCATCAGAGTCAGTATCTGGTATAGCAATATGCTCAACATCCGAATCACTGTCATCGTGGCGCCACTTTCTCTTGGCTGGCGCCACATAATCAGCACGGGCCAGATGCCCAAACAACCTCCTGACAGGGGGCTTCACCTGCTTCCCCCTGTATACCTTCATCCGGCCTAGCGTCGTGTCATCCATGACCTCAAGAACAACAGCATCATCCTTCTCCTTTGGCAGGGAGGGGAGCTTCTGGTCAATGATCATCTGCATAAATCTGGGGTACATACAGAAGCCTCCTTCCCTTTCCCCTCGATGTTCTCCACCAGGTAGGTGAATATCATCTTGGAGAAGCTGAACGGGTGGTTCAGCACCAACGCAACATACGTTCTGGATCTGGTCGGAAAGCTCATCAAAACCTCCCTTCCTGGAAGCTATACACTTTAGCAGCACGTGCGCAAGATACTTAAACTGGGGACAGAGGTTACTCTTGTTGAGTACCCCAGCATTGATGTCCCCAGAGTACTTGGCTCTCATGAAACATCCTCTGACAGTGAGGGGGTGTAGACGAGTAGGACAATCAGCATCATCCCCTAACTGTAGAACAATCCTCAAATCCTCCTCTGATACAGTGATAGCCTCACAAAAATCGTACTCCTGATGCAATGAGGCTCAGAGGATCTATCAACAGTCGCGCCTTCCCAGAAGGCCTGCTGCACTGATCTATACGGCGTGCATGGTGTAGCGATAGCATGAGCGATCCTGGATCTCAACAGAAATGTAATAATGCCTGCGAAGTCAGCTGCGTTCCTGGATGTCAAATCCAGATGAGCACATATGTTGTGCTTGGTGCTCATGTTCCATCGACTCGCCATCTGTAACACATAACAATATAAACATTAGTTCCGTTGGCTAAGAGTATAATGAAACACTTAGACTTTGAATAAAATCTCTCTGTCATGCGATTGAGGTTGTACGACTGAAGACAGTCGTGCGACTGAACCGTGCGATTGAGTTCAGACGTGCGAATGACCTCATGCGCACGACTGAGTGTGCGACTGGACTCATGCGCATGTACTCTTATGCGGTTACACCAGTCGTGCGACTGAGTCTCATTCGCATGGTTCAGTCGTGCGGTTAAGTAAATCGCTCCCTTCAGTCGTGCGACTGAAGTTCATCCGGACGACCAGTCGCCTGTCTCAGTGGTTCAGTCGCCAATCGTTGGAAACTTCACAAAACAAGTCTTTTTAATCAATTAACCGGTTCATAGGGTCGCTCTCGTTTACTATAACCTATTAAACTTAATTTTAACATTTTGCTTGTTTATTTAATAGGTTATTAGGGCTTTTTTGTCTCGGTTCGCGTTTCACAGTCGAACAATCCCAATTAGGGTTCCAATCTTTCTGTTTTGATGAGAAAAGACTTCAAACTACCTGTTGATGAATGGCGAAAGTCAGTGAATCACAATCAGATTAAAACTAGGGCAATAAAATTTGGCAGCGTAACGGTAGGGAGTGCGATTTAGGGGCGATTGAGGGTGATGAGTCTCTGCGACCGACTCCACCTCTATTTATACAACCCTAGATCCAATCGTGCGACTGAGTTCATACGCACCTTTCAGTCGTGCGAGGGGGACTCAGTCGTGCGATTGGGTCAGTCGCCCTTCTCCAGCTCCGACTGAAGTTCAGTCGTGCGACTGACTCACCGTTCGCACTTAAAGCCTCCGACTGGACTAATCGTATGGGCCATTCGGTTTGGTGCGTCCATACTATAGTTCATTCGTGCGATGGACCATTTATGGTTAGTCCATACGTATGGTCCATTCGTGCGAATGGGTCATACTTAGTTAATTTTCTGCCATTTTACCAATTACTTTTAAACTCTTTTAATTAATGAAATTAACATTATGAACCTTTGATCATCTCAGACATGATCTTTTATCTTGAAAACACTTTGATCACCTCAGACGTGATCCTTTTAACAACTTTGTCACCTCAGACGTGACCCTTTTAAAACACTTTGTCACCTCAGACGTGACTATTTTAAACCTTTCAAAGCACATATGGTCATCTCAGACATGACCCTTTTAGTGAGTTGATTCCTTCTGATTTTCCTGATGTAGCCCGACACTGACTAAAATTAAAATTTAAAACGACTAACTAATTTAAGACTTTAAACTAATTACATAAAAGACATATTTTTGGCTTTTTGTGAGAGATAAATCCAGAGATTGATATCTACGGGATTTGGTTCGGGAGTAGATAGCTTCAACTTAGATTGATCATATCTGGACCAATTCAATTTTAGAATCATACAGGCAAGTCAAATCATTTGGACTAGTTATTAAACCTTTTGATGCTCAAATTCTCGGTGTTCATCCAGAGTCGTTAGCAACTTAAGGAAATCATACTGAAACTCTTAGATTTTCACATTGATTTGAACCTTTGAGAATGTAGCCACAATGATTGTCAGTATGTTTGTCCACTTAAATCCATACACAGACTTTTGACACAGACTGGTGACTTATTTAGGGTTAATTATTTCAACTAACATTGTGGATCCCACACTTATATGGTAATCAACATTCCTCAGGAGTTTTGAGCGGTCTACGGGTATTATTACAAGAAGAGACTATTCTTAGAGCTTTCAAAGAGAAGCCTGTCCTCAGGTCAGTGCCATCGCACAGCAGAGAGGCGGCAAACAACAATGAATTCTAGAATATCTAGGTTATGCTTATCCTCAGGTCAGTGCCATCGCACAGCAGAGAGGCACAAACCTATCTCCTTGTTAGAGCAGCTTATTTTATTTACACAAAATGCACCAACAACATAAGTCATTAGCTTTATTGCATTGTCTTTCATTTTTTTCTTTGCTCTAATTATGGTCATCCGCACACATTTGTGGCGTTTAATTGCTCATTACCCCTTATTGGAATATTGTTGATTGTGTTAACCAGTGATAAGATGGAAGCCCACAGTCAGTTGAACAACTTAGTTTGATCTTGAGATCACCAATCAGGTCTAATTGTCTATTGTGTTGAATCTACCAAATATCATTTGTGGTCTAGCAGCCTCTAAGTCTACTTTCTTTGTGTCACCTTAGGAGTTGCCAGTTTTCTATCATCTTTCCTTTTTATATTGCTTAGACTACACAGACTTATACTTTGAACTTTTGCATCTTTCCAAAACTTAAATTTTTAAAGTCCCTCTTGATTTGTTCCTGTGTACTATCATTTTCCAAAGGTATTGAATCGGTATCACAGACACAATCTACCTATTTCAGCTAGTTACTCACTCCTTCTCCCTTTTATTTTTTATTTTTTATTTTATTATTTTTTTTTAATGTTAACTTGCTGACATATTCTCCCCCTAAAATACTAAAATCATTTCTGGTTTAATTATTTTAGGATTTAATAAACAGCAAAATAACATGAGTTTAAATAAAATAAATAAAAAATAAACAAATAAAAATAAAACTTTAACTAAACTACATCGGACTACACATTATCATCATCAGGAATTACCTCACTTTTCTTTTTAACGCCGTTGACCTCTAGCAAATATTGAAAACGTGGTTATCAAAGGCTTTAGTATAGAGGTCAGCGCGTTGAAAATCAGTATTAATTTAACCACATCAATTAAGTCTTTTCAAAGCAATCTCTTATGAAATGGTATTTAATACCGATGTGTTTGGTCTTAGGATGTTGAACCGGATTTTTAGTTACTGCAATTGCAGCAGAGTTATCAACAAAAATAGGAGTAGATGAGAATTTTAAACCGTAATCCCGCATTTGCTGTTGAATCCAGATGATTTGTGAACAGCAACTGCAGCAGCAGCAGCAACATATTCGGCTTCACAGGTTGACAATGCAACCGATGTCTGCTTCTTACACTGCCAGGTAACTAATCTTCTCCCAAAGAATTGACACCCCGCTGATGTAGACTTGTAGTTCATCTTGCAGCCCCCGTAATCCGAGTCACTATACGCGGTAAGCTCAAAGTCATCATCATGAGGATACCACAATCCAAGTGTGGGTGTACCCTTCAGATAACGAAAAAAATCTTGACCCCGATCAGATGGTTGACCTTTGGTTTAGCCTGATATCTAGAACATAGACATGTAGCATACATAATATCAGGTCTTGAGGCAGTGAGATACATGAGGGATCCAATCATTCCTCGGTACATAGTGGCATCTACTAGATCTCCATTCTCATCAGGTGCTATATCATGATTCGTAGCAAGTGGAGTCCCAGCAGCAGAAGCATTCTCCATGTCAAAGCGACTGAGAATGTCTCCTACATACTTGGTCTGATGTAGAAAGATTCCATTAGGTGTTTGATCCACCTGTAACCCGAGAAAGAACTTCATCTCCCCATAGCACTCATCTCAAACTCTTTCTTCATCACTGCTTCAAACTCTTTGCATAACTCTTCGTTCTTTGACCCGAAGATTATGTCATCAACATATATCTGTACAAGCAGTAGGTCGCCATCCTTTTCTTTAATAAACAGTGTACAGTCAATGACTCCCCTGCGAAAGCCGTGTTTCACAAGATGAGTCGAGAGTTTCTCATACCAAGCTCGAGGAGCTTGATGAAGCCCATATAAAGCTTTGTCGAGCTTGTAAACTCTATCCCGATGATAAGGATCTTCAAATCCCTCGGGTTGACTTACATAGACTGTTTCCCTGATTTCCCCATGAAGGAATGCACTCTTCACATCTAATTGGTAGACTTTAATCTTCATGTACGATGCATAGGCAAGGAAGATACGAATGGCTTCCATCCTTGCCACGGGTGCAAACACTCATTATAGTCAATCCCCTCGACTTGGCGAAAACCTTGAAACCACCAGTCGAGCTTTGTTCCTGATAATGACTCCTTGGTCATCCTTCTTGCATTTTAGTACCCATTTGGTGCCAATGACTTTAGCACCTTTAGGTCTATCAACCAGAGTCCATACACCTAACTTCTTAAACTGCAGAAGTTCTTCTTGCATGGCACTCACCCACGCCTCATCATTTAGTGCCTCACTGACATATTTTGGCTCAACCTGCGAGACAAAACATCGATAAGCACCATCATGAATGTAACCTTTCTCCATAACCGAGGCGTAATCAGCTGAGTATAGCTGATTTCGGGTTTGTACTCCTGATCTGACATCCCCAATAACATTGTCAAGGGGATGATAGACTTTAGTCGTGATCCTGGAGTAGTAGTAGGACAGCCACCTCAGAACCGAGATTATGAACATTTTGTTCTGCATCTGAGGTAGTTGGAGTTTGAGGTTCCGAAGTCGAAGGGCATCACTCGTAGATGCTTGTGGACTTTCAGGAACTGGAACCTGTTCCTCCTGACTGTTCTGGTCATCTGCTTCAGTTTCATCTTCAGAGGAGGAGTCACTGTCATCGACTACTCCCCCTGACTGAGTAGATGATTCTCCCTGTGTGCTAGATGGTGTATTCAGAATATCATACATCATCCTAGTAGCTAACTCATCATCCGAGGGAGAGAGAGGTATGTTGAAGGACTTGAAGAATCCATCATAATCGAAGAAGTATGCAGGTCCTTTGCCTGTAGGTGGTGTGGTATATCTCTGAACGTCGACATTACACCACACTTCTACAAGACCCGTTGAGTTATTGTAAACTCGCTTTGTTCGGTATGTTGTATCCTAGAAAAATTCCTTCATCTGCCTTCTCGCTGAATTTTCCTTCTTGTGTCTTCTTCAGAAGTGTACACGGCGCGCCAAAAGGTTCAAGATACTCCAAATTCGGTTTGCGTCTTTGTAGTAGCTCATAACATGTCTTTCCGTGGCGCTTGACTATTAGGACTCGATTCAGTGTAACATGCATTTGCCACTGCCTCATTCCAGAATTGGATAGGCAGTTTCGAGTCAGCCAGCATAGTCCGTGCAGTCTCTATCAAGCTTCTGTTTTTCTCTCAGCAACACCATTCATCTGAGGCGTGTAGGCAGAAGTGAATTGATGAACAATTCCCTTTTCCTTGCAGTATGCCTCCATCCATTGATTCTTGAATTCTGTCCCGTTGTCTGAGCGTACTTGTCTAACTTTTAGCTTGTAGAGAGATTCCAGAGTGGTTACTAATTCCTTGAATGACTCAAATGTTTCTGATTTGGATTTCAGAAACATTACCCAAGTGAACCTTGAGTAGTCATCAGTGACCACAAAACAGTACAAATCGCCTGCAATGCTCCTTGTACTGACTGGACCAAACAGATCCATGTGAAGAAGTTCAAGAGGAAGTTCTATTGAATGAACTTTCTTTTCCTTATGAGACTTCTTTGTCTGTTTGCCTTTCTTGCAAGCTACACAAAAGTCAGGAAGTTGGAAGTTCTTGACATTTACTCCTCTCACTAAATCCTTCTGAATCAAATGATTCATCTTCCTTTGACTAATGTGTCCCATTCTCCTATGCCAGGAGATTGAGTCCTTCTCAGTAGCTTTAGATAGAAAGCACTGAACCTCATGATCCGTTGTAGCAGCTGTTGACAGATCCAAGACATAAAGGTCTTTATATCTTGAAGCAGTCATCAGAACTTGGTCCTCTGGAATCATGTAGTCTTTCTTCAGCACGTAACACTTCTTGTTGTCGAAGATGACTTTAAATCCTTTATCGCAGATTTGGGAAACAGAAAGTAAGTTATTCTGAAGTTGTTGAACGTAGTTCACCTTATCAAACTTAACTTTCTGATTTCCCACTTCTCCCTGTGCTGTGATGTATCCTCCCTTGTTTCCTGCAAAGGAAACATGCCCTCCTTTTATTTGTTTGACGTTTGATAAAAGGGCTCTATTTCCTGTCATGTGCCTGGATGCTCCGCTGTCTATAATCCACGTGTTAGTCTCAGCGCTATATCGAACACCCTGCACATACAAAGTAAATGTATTAGTTTAGGTTAGGAACCCAAGCCTTTACTGTCTTGGGTTTCCCAGAGGCATCACACATCATAAACTCTACCCATTGACCCTTAGAGGGTGAGGGTAGCTCAGATTCCTTCTTGTCATCAGTATCAGACACGCAGGATGACTTCTCTTTCCATAAGCCAGATTTGTGCAATGCCTGTTTATGATAAACAGTCGTCTGGCTTACAGGTTGGACTTTAGGTTCACTAGATCTTCTAGGTGGAGTTAGAGAACTCCTCTTAGAAGACCTAGGTCTAGAGTCCTGAAGATCAATCTTCTTCCTAGGTGTCTGATAGAAAGGACAATAGGAAGCAATGTGTCCACATTCTCCACAGTTGTAGCATGATCTGCTATCAACTTTATAGTAGACTTTCTTTGTGGAGAAATGCGTGACACTTTAGTAACATCAATCACTTTAGGTTTTGACTCTTGTATGTTTGATGTTTTCTCTGGTTTAACAAAATTAACTGTTTTTACCTGTTTAACATGTTCCACTTTTAGGTTAACTGGTTTTTGACTTGTAGCATGTGAAAAGTTAACGTTTGAAGTCCTTTTAGGTTCTGATTTGACTCTGTTTGACCCTGACTTTAAGTTAACTTTTTCAAATTCATTTTCCAGATTAACACAAGGCAATTTACCCTTTGCCATTGAAGTGGCCTCCTTTGTTTCTGTTCAGATTCAGTAGATGAACATGATGTGTCTGGATCAGTAACAAGAGGAGTAGTCACCACATGATCCTTGATGGGGTTGTTGTTTACTGGTCTAGACTTAGTGTTCATCAAGGTCTCAGGTGGAGGTGGAACCACTTTGTAGCCTAATCCCTCCCCGTTATTCCTTTCTCTCACTAAGTGTTGAACTATGTGTGAAGAACTAGTCCAACTGTGCAGTTTTGTTTTAATGAATTAACTTCTACTTCTAGAACTGCCTTTTGCTTCTTAGTGTCCTCTAGGGAGTTTAGATAGTACCTAATGTCATTTGCTTGGTTAAAGGCAACTACTTCGGTTTCCCTAAGCTGTTTAGTCAATAGGTCTATCTTTTCTTTATAACTATGCTCATTTTGTTTTAGAACTCTATTAGCCTCAGTGCACAGTTGTAAATCTTTTACTAAGTTATCATTGTGATCTAATAACCTAGCAAATTTTTCATCAATGCTATTTCTAAACATATCACAATCAGAACAAGCATGATTATCAAACATTTGGTCAGTTGTACTTACCTGTGTTGGTTCAGAAGAGTTAGCCATCAAAGCAGCATCAGATGTCTCTGGTTCTGGTGATTCTGACTTTTCTGTTTCTGACGTGGAAGTCTCCTCCTTTGGCTTGTAACTGACCTCAGCTGCAGTTGTTTCTTCACTGTGTGACATCGCTATCTCAACTGCTAGATCACCTTCACTCGCAGAATCATCATCAATATCTTCAACACTGGCAATGTTAGATTCTGGTGAGACAAACCTAAAACTCCAATCCTGTCCTTCATCATCATGAGCAGTCAAGGCTTTTGGGTCCTTGTTTGATGAAGTAGAACTGGAAGCTTGCTTGTCTTGGCGAGTAAAGGATGAGAACGGGTTCCCATTACCCGTCTTCTTTGGCTTGACACATTCTCTCTTGAAGTGCCCCTTCTCTCCACAGTTGAAGCAGGTCACTTTGCTCTTGTCAAAGCCAAATGTGGTATCCTTAGTAGCTATCAAGTTCTGTCCTGTCTTCTTAACAAACTTCTTCGCCCTTCGGACAGCGCTAGCTAAGGCCCACATTATATCCATCCTCTCAAGCTCCATTTCATCCACCTGCTCGTAGTCCTCATCTGCCAGATGGCAGTTTCCAATCTTCCCAGCAACAAGTCCATCATATGAATGAACCACTGCTGCTAAAAGATCCATATGCTCTCGAGCTACTTCTACGGTCACATTACCGAGGTTCTCGGTCTTCAATTTGGTAGCACTTGCTTCTGATCCAATATAATGGGTACATGACGACCCTGACGTGTCTGATCCAGAAGGAGAAGCATGTGAAGGACCTGACGAGCTAGACACAAATGCAGTCTGGAGAGGCGCTCCAGATGTCTTAGCTTGAGGCGTGGCGTTGTATAAAGCTGGATTTTGTGTGTACGAGACTTCTGAGCTCTATACTTCATCCTAAGAGCTTCTTCACGCAACTTGAGAATGAAGTCATTTATATCCAACTTTATAAGCATTTCATTCTGTCTAAGGTTAGACACGAATGAAGCCCACTTATCAGGCAATCCGTCTGCGAAGTTGCTTACTTTCTCTTCCATAGTCGTTTCAACTCCATGTGTATGCAATTCGCTCATCAAGTGGTAGAATCTGTCTATGACTTCATCTAAACTCTCATTACCAATCGATGAGAAGTTATCGAATTCCTTCTTTAACTCCTTTGCCTTGATTGCCTTCAATGACGCATTCCCATCATATCTCTTCTCTAGCTCATCCCACAGTTTCTTGGACTGTTTGTTCTCTGAATACTGGTGGAATATATCTTTGGGGATAGACTGAGTGATCAATGCATAAACCCTTTTCTCTGCATTGTACTTTACTTTCTGTGCGTCTGTCATCCCACTTAACGTTAATTTAACTCCATCAGCTCCCACCGGTGTACTATAACCAACCTCGATAGCTTCCCACAGATTAGGATCTACTCCATTGAGGTAGATCTCAAAACGTTGTTTCCAGTGGGGAAACTCATCTAAAGTCAAGAGCTTTGGTGGTTTATTGTGATTACCCACCTCACTCTCAAGCAACAGCAAGTTCTGAATCCTCGAGTCCTTCCCAGCAGTAAAGGCTGACATCTGATCTTCCATGGCTAATAAACTTAGAATCTAATCAAACAAACTTTAACTGATGCGACTGAAGGATGCGAATGATCTAATCGTGCGTATGAACTCTGCGAATGGTTCAACCGTGCGACTGAACTGGGCGATTGGTTCAGTCGTGCGAATGAAGCTTGTGCGTATGAGTTATGCGAACGAACGGTTCAGTCGGCCGAATGAGGGTGCGACTAGGTCCAATCGTGCGAATGAGCAATGCGAATGGAGTCCAGTCGTGCGAATGGGTCACTCGTGCGACTGAAGCTGCTGTTTTGCGAAAATTTCTAGGTTTGACGGGTTTCAGCCGTAAAAATTCGAAATTTCACAAGTCCTAATCGCCTAAGTCCGTAGAAACTGAACTTCGATGAGCAGGGAACGTCCAAGATCACTTTTGATGCCAAAGATTGCGTTTTTCGTGCAAAAACACAAACTTTTATGCAATCTTGATTGAATCAACACGTAATCAAGAGCCAAAGCTCTGATACCACTTGTTAGGACCTGGTATTTGAACGAAATACCGAGTGATTAGCGTGTTAAACCAACTCAAATAGTGCGGAATCCTATTTGATTGGCGATCCAATCAGTGAGAACACACGATGAATCAATCAAGAATTGAAATCAACGTCAGAAATCGATTAGGAATCGATCTGATGTGTTCTGTGAACTTGGAGAACGGTTTGGGAGGCTTCTGGACGGCTAGGGTACGTCTGGAATCGTAATGGGATGAATGCTTACGTTTTTCCACGAATTGGGTCTATTTATAGGTTAGTATTGTTCAATCGTGCGACTGGGCCATAAGTATGGTTCAGTCGTGCGATTGAACCATGCGGTTGATTCATCCGCACGACTGAGTGTTCAGTCGTGCGATTGAGTCAATCTTATGTGTCAATCATACGACTGATCCAGTCTCCTGGTTCAGTCGTGCGACTGAGTCAATCGTATGAAGTTATTCATACGTGTGATCCATTCGCATGGGCCATTCGCATGAGAACTTCATTAAGTTAAGTCTGAATGTTTTAATTAATATAACATAATGTGCAATCATTCAAACAATCATAAACCCAATCAATTCAATCACGACTCATTAATGAAATATTAAACATCACAAGTAACAACCAATTCATATCATTTCATTAATCGATACTATTACATCATAATCAGACAGACAAATTTATTACATTACAACTCATGATCTAGGGACATACATGCATCAACATCTAGCACTTCCAAAGACATCAAAGGAAGAGGAAGATGACTAAGGAAGAGCTTCAGGAGGAAGAAAAGTTGGAAAAACTCAAAAGAAAAGGTAGGCTTCCAACTGGAAAACTGCTAGCTGCCAGTACCAAAGCAGCTGCAGCCAACCAGGAGGCAGTCAACAATAGAAGAAGAGTAGAGATCATTGATAGACTTGTCAGTCTAGGAGCTGCGAATGAAGATGTACTCTTGCTACCATTAGAGGAGTTAGTTGAGCTGGAAAAGGCAACTTTGCTGCAAAAACAGCAAAGAGAAGAGGCAGCAAGGTTGGCCTTAGAAGAAGAAAGGGAGAGAAAAGAAAGAGAAGCTGATCAGCAGCTCAGGAGGGAAAGGATAACTTTCCTAACCTCCAGAGGTTTATCTCAAGAAGAATTATCTCCACACAATAATGATACGATCTTATGGATCTTCAACAAAGAGCAAGATCAAATGGAGAAAGAGAGAAAGAAAGCTGCCAGGGAAAAGCTGATGCAGAAGAAGAAGAAGAAGAAGAAGAAGGAAGAGGAAGCAGGACTAACTGCTGCCAAGAAGATAGGTGAGAAGGCCTGGATGAAGAGCTATCTCAAGGCTCATGGCTTCTCTGGCAGGCAGGTGGTCCTATGTCGGGAAAGACTCTCCAGCGACATGTCAGTGACATAAAGGCTGACATTCGCTCGGGGAAGAGGAAGGAGATGTACAGAAGGGGACAGGGGATGATCTTCAAATCAACTACTCAACCCCAACTCCAAACCCAACCACAACCTGAACCAATACCCTTTCCATTCCCCATCAAAACCGAACCAACCACTGAACCATACACCCTGAACCTACACTATCACCCCTACCAATCTCTTCACCTCAACCACCTAAACTACCCATCCTCCAACCCAAAACTCTAGCCAGAACCCAAACACCTCAACCTACCCAACAACCCATCAAACCATCCCCTCAGCCTTCTAAACATCTCTCCTTAGAAGAATTCAAGGCAATCAAGACAAAGCTCATCAATTGCACAACCCTGAGCGATATCTCCTGTGAGAAGGATTCAGTCAATTTGACTTATGTTGATGGATCCTCACGTTCCCTCACTAGAGATCAATTTCTTGATCTGCCCAGAGGAACATTGGACCAAGTTGCAAATCTCCTTGGCCTCAATTCAGACACTTTGAATGAGGAAGAAAAGAAGTTAAGGAGAAGGCTGGTGACTCTGCTGGATACCAAGAAAGATGACCGGGTGCCAAGACAACCTCTTGCACCTAGGAAGAAGATCATCCAGTGGAGGTTCGAAGACTCTTCTCACAATTTTGTTGTTGAAAGAGAGAATGGAGAGCTCAACAGGCTAAGTGCCTCATCTCTGCTACACTTGAGCAAATTTGACATTGCTGAGTTAGTAGAAGCCATTATCCAACCCTTCAAACTCTGATGTAGCTGCCCATATCAAAAATCATCTAGGCAGTCTTCATATGGTCGAGCTAACTGCTAGAAGCAAGGTTGAAGAAGAGTTGAAACTGAGAGAGGAGGAGAAAAGGAAGGGATCAACAACCAAAGGCAAAGCCTTTCTACAAATGGTTGGAGGTCCTGAACTTGAATCCATAGTTAGATGGGGGTATGACTATAGCTCCCGTCAACTAACTCTTTTCAGGGGGACGCAACAAAGGGTACATGTCATTCAGAGTGATAGACTGGATCTCCTATCCACCAATAACTTGTACAAGCTTCTCAGCACCACTTCAGGGAAGAACAAAGAAACAGACAAATATCTTCTGTCCCTGGTGTTGAAAGCTTTGAGAAGCAGAAACAAGTGAGGTTTTGGTAGCATCAGTTTAGGGGGAGTCTGTTGGATCTAGAAAGGCTGGTGCAACCAAAACCAAATCACTTAGAAGATTTTGGTACAACAAATAAAGGACTTCCGAAGCTAAGTGTGGAACTTCTGAAGGAAAAAGGAGCTCTTCTGAAGACAAAGTGTAAGAATTACTTCTGAAGGAAAACTCCAACTTTCGAAGACAAATAACTTACTTCCGAAGATCAAGACTTAGAATGAAAGATCTGAAGTCAACTTTCGAAGTATAGAAGTCCTCAAGCCTTGGAAGTATAGAAGCCTCTTCCGAAGTATAAGTGGTTCGGAAGAACTTGTTCTTCCGAAGCCAACTTACCTTCGGAAGACACTACTATTATCCAGTGGACCATACTCGGAAGACACTACTATTATCCAGTGGACATAAGTATGGTTTCCCTGACACTCCGCTGCAGACCTCTGAGATACAGCATGGCGTTTTCTCAAAAGCCATGTAGTTGACCATACTTTATTCCACTGTTTACCTTTTTAAGTTAGTACAGTTGCCATCTTTAGTTGGTGACAAAAGGTAAGTCATGGACATGTCATGACTACCATATCTTAGATAATACTTTATCTAAGATACCTTAACTTTAGCATTGTAGTATATGCTTTAGTCTTAGGTTTCTAGCTGGTATCAAAGTATATCCGGCTGTAGGATCTAGTATGTATAGTTTCTCATTGTAACTCATGTTTCATGCTTGTAAGAGCCTTGTAATATCTTGAGTTGAGAAGTAATATATACAAGTGCCTTGAAAATTATTTCTGTGTGTTCTTTGCTACTTATTATATTATTATCAACTCTTGTAAAAGACTTTACTTCATCTGATTTGAGTGTTTTTGTAAGTGAGGTTG
>CM046031.1:66208509-66252377 GCA_025215565.1 Flaveria ramosissima
ATTATTCATCTTTAATTTTTTTTAAAACCCTAAATGACATATCGATGTGATAATATTTTTTAATCACGTTTATAGTACTCATTTTGTTCCATTAAGATGACTCGACACTTAAAGATGCTAATTAAAGCCCTTAATTTACCAATTATAGAAGCACACTCGTAGCTTGAAATGATGTCATGATCAAAATGCATGCTACTATTTGTGGCACACTTCAAATTGTAGGACAACATTTATATACGATATTTGCATAATTGTTGCTCCACTAAATATACAACGAATGTGCTTTTGAAAACAATTAAACTCTAAAATATTTACTTAAATATTTATTGTTCTATAAATCATGAGGGGTTATTGGTTTTCTGAAATTACTGGAATCTCATGATCAAGAACTATAGAATCAACGAGTGTTTGGTTATCAATATTATTTGTTTTGAGGTAAAATAAGGTGTTACACAAGAGCCTATTGTGATTGGAAGATTTATTGAAACTGCTTTCCATGTTAGATACCGAAAGACTTTATCAAAGTCAAACAGCTATTAGAGTTAATCGAGTGTCATTTGGCATTTTGCCGAAACCAAACAATTTAATTCACCAAGTGTGGTGATCTTGACCTGTTATATGTTTGGTTTTTCCTTCTTTTAAAGCTTGTCGCAATGGTTGTTTAACCAAAACATATTTCGTTATGAATGCATTCCAACAACTATCAGGTGGGGAGAAGAAAAACGGATCATGTTAAATGTATACTTCTCTCCAATTTGAGTTTTTGGTGTTAATATGATGTTTCTGCAATTGTGTAATTTGGAGGACTTGCATTTTACCACGGGTGATTTTCACTTTTGCTTGGTGAAGAAAAGGTTTGACAAAAATCTTTCAATCGCAAGTTATAAAAAACGAGTTTCCCGCCGCAACGCGCGGTGGGGAAACAACTAGTTTTATAAACATATCAAAAATAATAATTAAGTAATAATATTTAAGATTATAAAATAAAAAAGTGTATTAAAAAAAGTAAATAAAATGAAAACATAAAGATAAAAAAGAGTAGTAAAAAATTACAGATTTCGTCCTTTAAGCAATAAGGACAAAATGGTCATTTACACAAAACTAACAGAAAAAATTAACTTTTGTTAGTTGAAAGGACATAAAGCGTGATAAGTTTTCAAATAAAGGATGCTCAGTGTAATTATGAAAGTTTAAGGGCAAGATCCATAATTTTAAACATACTTAAATAATAGAATTTGTAATTTATTCATATATATATATATATATATATATTTGAAAATAGAAAGCATGAATGTGTGTGTGGACTGTGGATTGGGAAAGACGAAAGAAAAAAGGGAGGCATAAGTACAGGGGAAAGCAACACGTGAACAACGCCGCCCACATTTACCAATAAAAGGCAAACACCTATCATGGTTACTGTTCATTTAACTTGATTTTAAACATATAGGATAATTACACATCCAATTCATACTTTGTGCTTAGAAATGAATTAAGATTACAAGTACAAGTTTCTTGATAGGAAGTTTGTTAATAACAAAAAATATTCTATTGATCCGGTTGAGTGTAATTTGTTTTCTGTTCATGAATCGAGTAAATGATAGATGAATTAAGCTACGCACTGATACTGCTATTCCTAAATCCAAATACTAACTTAGAGATTCTTGATGTATTAAAAATGATAATAAAGAGAAAACACAAGATATTTGCATTGAACATGATAAAAAGATGCTCAAACACCTCATAACAACCACAAGAGTTAGGGTAATTGGTTACTAAGTGAAAGAAAAGTTATCATGATAGACGACTATGATAGTGATTTCATTGTCAATGGGTACCACAATATAGATAAAGTGAACGTTGATACGAGGATTTTAAGCAAATAGACTATGATGTTGTTGAAGAATAACTAGTAATTTAATTTTTATGAACGACAAATATTTAATTAGCTGACAAACCAAAAGTGTGACAAATTCAGTCAATATAATAAATGAAGTTTAGGGACAAATCCCTAACTTTAACAAACAATAGATGAAATGTGTATTTTAGTCAAATAAAAATTACATGAAGCGATGAAACCCAAAACACATGGGTTTGAAGGTCCTGTAGACACATGGTTATGTACACTTGGGAACAATCTCTTCCAACTGGGAGTTGAAACTGCAGCACACCATAAACTCAAAACAGTTAAGCCACGTGTCAAGCATTCGATAAATTATGAGTTGAATTTTCAAGCCTATGTATCATAGATTCATAAGCTAAAATAAATAAAAGTGACCGAATTGTTAACATAAATGCCATGTAACATGCTACATAAGGAACTCTCAATAGACTTTCTGATAGACTGTTAATGATGCAGTCATGTTGTTAGAAATGGCATTTTCAACTTTACTAATAATGGGCCGATATAGGTTATGTTTTATTTCAATACGTCACCTTCTAACTTGTTTTATTCAAATATTCAGATTATTATAGTAACATTGTAACAATATAGGGTACTACAGAATTATCCAAAAAAGTTTACAGGTCAACTCAACCTGACATGAAAATTGCCCATTTTGACCGATTTTCCACCCTCTACTTTTCCACCTTTATTATTGGGTGATGCAAACTACAGTTAAAATATAGTTAAAATTTGAACCATAGTGACCCCGACCCAATTGTTGAAAATTGGAATACAGGCGACATAGAGACACTACACGCCTATATTAATCACAATGAATCGTCCTGCTATTAAAATTGAGAAAATACAACAGGCGTACGAATAATCATCAGACAGGGTAGTAACTCAACATAAATCTCACAAACAACATTATAACTTTAAACCTAATTATTCTAATTATGCATAGCTCCACATGCTATGCAGGTAGGATATTTTAAATTTTAGTTAATAAAAAAGAAAATACACACAATGAATTTAAAAGATCAAAACCGAGAAACTGACCTTTAAAGTGCCATTTCTGCCTGCAATGCAGCAAGTTCATCTTCCTCAGCGGTGTTCTTGCGAGGAGCTGGACGTGATGGTTGGCTTCCAGCTGGCACATACACTGGTGCTGCAGGTGCAGTTGTGGCAGGCTGTAGAAGCTGCTCTTCCAACTCAGCTCCTTCTAACTCTTCAAGTTCAGCCTCCAACTCATCCTGCATTTTTATAGTTTCATATAAATTCCACCTAAGTTCAATAAAGGATGTCCATTCACCTTTTTAAATTAAGCCTATTACATCATAACCCTTTCACTCACTTCGTACAATTTTTGAGCATTAATTACAATGCAAAAATAAGTTTTGTACACTTTTGAAGATTTGGTTATGATGATAATTCGAATGTGAGGGCAATTTTGAAGATTTGGTTTGATGTTCTTTGAGCTACACAGGAACTACTTGTGAGAAAACAATGGGAATTTTATATAAATATAGAACACCATTTTCTACTTAGGGGCAATTGCATATTTCCCCCTCTTAACATGTAAAATTACATATTTACCCAAATCATTCTTAAAAAGAATTGTACTTTATGCATTGAAACTTTTGTTTTAGGGAAATATGTAATTTTGTTGGTGGATGGGGGAGATATGTAATTCTCCCTTTTTCTTAACTGATGATGAAGTCAAACTATATATTTATTCATCTTTTTGAACAGCAACACCTAATGTTTTTCTAGGATGATTTTTGTCTTGGGCAAGGCTAGAACCCATAACCTCTTGGTCATGGGACTCACCTCTTACCACTAGGCCCAACCCCCACCCATCAAACTATTTATTATTGAATAACAAAATGTTAAAAGAGTTCATGCCTCATCAAAATCAGCAGCTGCACCAATAGGAGCTGATAATGCTTCCTGAATTTGTTTCATGTTCTCTGTTTGCTCATTTATCTCATCCATTGTCTTGTCAACATCATCAATATTCCTGTATTGCAGTTATACATCAAACCCATAAGAAAACTTGTATAATAGAGCATGAACAGGGAATATGAACTGTAATAAGGTCAACTACTACAATAATGCTTAGCATATTCTTATTATTGTATGCTTCAGTTTATAAAATCAGTCATCTTGTTGGTCTCATTTATCTTTACAAGAATGACTCACATGTATTTTAAAATAAAAAACATATTAACTTGGAACAGTCATGTGATGTCAAAATCAACACATTTCATTTTGCCATACAAGATATGGAAATATTAAATTATCAAAAAAAAAAAAAAGGACCGACGGAAAATTACATTTATAAACATAAGCCTGGTTATGTAAGTATAAGCAAGCACAGTGGCGCATTTTGAGTGATTCAATAATTAATTAATTATAGATGGCAAAAGTGGCACGTCAGGCTAAAAGGGGTAATTTTTCAGAGAGGGTCAAAACATATAACTTTTTGATGCAGGTCAAATAGGTTAACCTATTTTTTTAACAACTAATGTGTAACATGATTATAGAAAACAAAGTATCTAGAGACTTTCTGATTTGTTTAGAGAAACTGATTTAAGAGGTGTAAAACATACGAACAACACTTTGAGTGGCTTTCAACCCACTTTAGATCAGTTTCATTTCAGGTAACCTTTTAAATTCAATCATTTGACCTCCAAGAAGAAATTCCAACACAAATTGATCAATTTTCAAGTAATTGAATTGAAACTCCTGCACGAATAATAAAATTTAAAACTTACACTGCCTTTTGCATTGCCTTCATTGCTTTTGCTCCAGTTCTCAAGGCATCCACTGTCTCCGTGGTAGCTTTTGCACCTTCAAGCATGATCATCTGGCGTCCAGGGACACATATATAGATTAGTTAGTATAACTGTTTGTGCATATAAAACATAATTTTATGTTTTGGTTTAATGATACAAAAATCTAAAGGCACCTGATCATGAATACGCAACTGAAAATTGCCAAGCTGTTCAATTTGCTGTTCATAAAGTCTTTTTCGCTTTAAACACTGTATCGCCGCTGAATAAATTCCACATTTTGAGAGGGAAAGAAACAGCATAATTAGAAATAACATTACAAGAATAAAGTTTATAAAGAAAAACTTATATACAAGGTATATATGCACTTATAAATACACAATGGCAGATATGCATGCCTACATGTATGCACATATGTGTGAGCATGCATTGATATATGCATGGTGTATGCTCATGTATATGTAAGTAACCATGTCTATATAAGCATCCATGTCTATATAAGTCTGTATAATTGTGTGTATATATAGATGTATGTATGTGTCACTGTGCATGTAAGCTTGTGCGTACACTATAAATACATATATATAGTGCAAGAATTTGAAGTAATGTCGGTTACAATGGGTAGTTGTTGGCCGTCCTATTTGACAAAGATATAGGGCGTTAAAACACGGTTAGGGTAGATCCTGAAACTCCCAAAGCTGATCAGTATCATGTATTAAGACACACACAGCATGCGCGAGCGCGCACAAACAAACACACAAGCACACACAGATCAGTTTATCTTTTAGGACTGGCCGTTGACAGCATTTTAATTCTAAATTTTGGTTCCTCATCCTATTTTCATACAAAAATGAAATTACTTTGTTTTCCATTTATGTTTCACAAAATGGAATTACTTCATCAACAATAAGCCTTGAAACATACCATCAAGCCTTTAGATTAGACTAAAACTTCATGGAATATGCATAGCAAACATATTACATACTTTTGCAAATAGATAGCTTATGTGTATCCTTCTTTGAGAAAAAAAAGATTCTAAAATAAGTGCTCACATTTAAACATACAAACTTTGGCATATTGATGTGGATAACAGTAGACCAAGAAGAAGAAGTAAGGGAAAGAAGAATAAGTGATCGAATGAATACTTTCTGGAATACCAGTTTTCTCCCAAATTGAAATACTAATGGCTATATATAGCCTTACATTGACCCACTAACATTAACCCCTAAACAACTAACTGAATTAAACTACCCACTAAGGTAATTAATTAATATTAATCAACATAAACAACTAAAGAAACGTAGAAACATAGAGCGTGCATGGAATCATGGGTTTGCACGTATCATTCCCGCTCCTTAAACTCTCCTTGTCCTCAAGGAGCCAAGGTGGCTGCCAAGGCGGTCCGTCGTCGGATGCGGTTACCGGTGCTGCCTGGATTCCTGCATCCGCAATCATAAAGAACTGTGGCTTGGTACAACGATGACCAGGAGTGAACTTCTCATCACAATAATAACATAACCCTTTTTCCCGCCGGTCACGTGCTTCATTGGTGGTGAGACGTTAGAAGCCTGATGGCTGTGAAGTGTTTTTCGGGTTCGAGCGCTGCTTAGGAGGCGGTCCAAGCAACCCGACCGTTGGACTAGGGAGCGACCCTGACACCTTTGTTGGAGCTTGTAAATTGTGATTTTGGTTAGGTTCTAACTCGATTTTGTTGCGTTCCTCGACCAACCGAGCTAATCCAACAACCTCTGACAAGGACCGAGGATTTTTTAACTTCACGTCATACTTAACCTCATCTTCAATCCTCCAATAACAACTGATGAGAAACGGTTCTGGTACACCGTGTACCCGATTGGATAATTGCTCAAAGCATTCGGTGTAGGCGGCGGTTGTGGTGGTCTGTTTCAGGTGGGAGAGAGCTTCGGCTGGGTCTTCAAACTCGGTAGGACCAAAACGTTGCAAGTTCGCGCAAGTTAAATCTGTCCAAGTAACCGGTCCATGGTGTTTCGTGTACCATCGGTACCATTGCAACACAATCCCTTCCAAATGAAAAGAGGCCAAGGAAACCTATTAGGCAAGGGGAACCTTTGCGAACTCAAAGTATTGTTCGAATTGGAACAACCATCTAGTGGGGTCGTCTCCAGAGAACTTGGGGAAGAAAAGCTTAGTGTGTCTGATTGTTTCCAAAAGAGGGGGGTTCACGTTTGTTGGATGACCCAAAAGCCTGCAATTTGGTGAGGACGGTTTCCAAAAGAGCATCATGGCGGTCCATAGTCGCTTGTTGTCGGCTCATGAACTCCTGCATCTCTTGGCGGAATTCAGCGTTAGTCTTGTTACGGGTATCCATAGGGTCGAACGGCTCTGATACCACTTGATGTGGATAACAGTAGACCAAGAAGAAGAAGTAAGGGATAGAAGAATAAGTGATCGAATGAATACTTTCTGGAATACCAGTTTTCTCCCAAATTGAAATACTCATGGCTATATATAGCCTTACATTGACCCACTAACATTAACCCCTAAACAACTAACTGAATTAAACTACCCACTAAGGTAATTAATTAATATTAATCAACATAAACAACTCAAAGAAACGTAGAAACATAGAACGTGCATGGAATCATGGGTTTGCACGTATCACATATGTGATAAGATGGAGAGTATTAATCAAAAAACTCAAATAACAAATTCAAATCGCAAGTGTGCATGACAAAAAATCTTCAAATTTCAGTATATACCCCGTTTATTTTTTGCTCTGGTGAATTCCTTTGCCCTTTCAACCTCAGCAGCAGCTTTCTTCAAAAGTACCTTTTCTTTCTTCTCTAGCATTTCAAGTGTCTGCACAAATTATTAATAATTGACTACAAGCAGAAAATGGAATAACATATCATGGTCATTACATGCATTAAAAGCCTTCCTCTCCAATCAAAAGTTACTAATTCATAGATCTGGTGACCATATATTCACTATAAGTGCAAGCCAATGAAACTGTCAAACAAAGAAAAGACATATATATAACAATTTGCAAGTTCATATTCACCTCAGGGGAAGAAATTAGAACCAAATGGTAAGAGAATGGCCAAAAGAACTGGTAAGAGAATGGCTTATAGAGTATCATTCGAACTCCCTAAAAGCCAAACTATCAATAATGCATACACCTCCATGGCTCCATTAAAAAGGTTCTATAGTCATGTAAAAAGAAACTTCATATAAGAAACTAATTAAAAAATGTAGAAAATCAGAAAATTAATGCAGGATGAACCCTAAACACATTTGTTTTAAAGTAGACAACTAGAACTCAATTTAGAAAATCCCATAAAAACCAATCCTTGCAATCAACAACATGCAACAACTTCATCAGTTGAGATTGAAGGTTATTAGTGGTAATTTGATCTCCACACAATCATGTAAGCCATAGTTGGAGAATTGCTTACGAAATAGTGTAGAGCAACAGAACTATAGATTCTAGAGACAGAGAGGTAAATTGTGTGAACCGGATATTATTGTTCCTTCATGTGTGATTGAGTTACAGACTTACAATTAAGTGCAATATACTCTCCCAAATGGTCTTGCATGCGCTCTATCTTAGCTAACGGCATGTCACTAATTCACACGCGTGAGAGAATGGTTTCCCATAGTAGTTAAACTACACAAGTAAAGACTCGAGCCCTCCACGTATAAGAGACTAATTTCCACCGAGTATACAATGAAAAAGAATTGCAGGTTTTGTATTCAAACCAGAGTTGACCCTATTTAAAACTCCCATACTAAAATAAAAGACCTTCCCTTTCCATTTATAGCAGCCAAACAGAATTCATCATGCCATAGCACATCCAACCACATGATTAGCAACCTATGTTGTTGTAATGTTCATAATACCTATAACTAACTAGATCACCCGTAACTCTGCAACTTACTCCCTATTGTATGAAAAAACAGAATCTCATAACCTTCTTAATTCAATCTTTTTGTCACTGTAGTTACACAAGGACTTGAAGCCTCTAACAAGGTTAAATCCACCATGAACTTGCCATTACCAAAAGATATTAAAATTTCCAAGCCTTCGAAAACCATCCTGAAAGCTAGACAACCAGAGAAGGTTCTTCTACTGCCACTAAGCCCAATAAACCATCAAGAACACCAAGTTAGAGAGCTCTATCGATGTAAATAGCGGGTGCCTTGTTCATGATTGCAGTGGCTCACCACTCACCTCTAACATTTGAAATTTGCTTTCTTGCCACAAACTTAGAATCCCTAAAGCCAGTTATATATTTCTTATAATGCAACCTATATATCTACAACTAAAAGTTTATCTCCACAATTATAATACTTCTCCGTCATCCCTGTTGTCAAAGTCGTAAACATTTTGAGGTGGTGTGTGTTCACTAGCAATATCTACTAACAAATCATTTGTGATCACCATAAACGTGTTGACATTCTTTTGTGCAATAACGCTATGATTAAAATTATTATGAATATATTTAACCCTATCTACTCTTGTTATGTTGTAGCTCACAAAACATAGCTGATCACATGTTTTCATTCTAGAGTCAATGTAAACATTGCCTAGACCATATTTAATGATGCATCAGCAGTAGTATCATGTCTTAAACAGGCCCTTTCCTTGGTCATGTGATACAGCTCCATTTAAAGTATATCACCAAAAGGTTAAACGGGCCGGGTCCTACTCGCATTATGGAGCATCCGATGAGCAGAGTCAGCAGGTTCAATTTATGTCTGGTTCCCGCCTTGACCCTCTAGTGGTGGAGAATTAAGTGGAAGCACAGTAGTGCGTAGTTGGAGTGGTTTTCCTTTCTGAAGATCTTGTATTAGTATTAAGGTTTACTTTGTTTTTTCATTATTCTAGTTCTTATCATTTCCTTTCGATTTGTAATCGTACATGGAGAGTGCCCATCTCGAATCGGGCTGACTTGTTTTAGTTTAAATTGAATCCATTTGTCTATCTAGCTTCTGTCATTGTGCTACATATATAAGTGCATTAAACATGCTTTCCTTCAATTTTGATTTTTGACCTAATCTAAGACCTGAGTGCTATTTAAAAGTTTCAACAAAAGACAAATCATTACTAGGCTGCCATGTTCTCATCTTTGGTCACAACATCAAAAACATTCCTATGCTCTTCAAAGGATGCTAAATATCTTCTTCGTCATCTTCACTATCTTGCAATTGGAGATTTAAGCTGTCAACAGCCTTAGCATTCTCTGATACACTACTATCCCATTGCCCATCATAGCTATCTTTATAAACTTCCTATGACAAACAAACATCTTGCATCCAACCAATATCCCACAACATTTAGGATTTTAGGGTTTATTCCTGTTATTTATATATAAAACCCCTTGAGCTCATTGTAAGCTATGCACAATGCCACTTGTTCCTTAAAATCCGTGTATGCTATCACTAATAACTCTTCTTAGCTTAGGAATGATCATTCTACCTTTACCCCCTACCAATGCATTGACAATTTTGGAACTAATTCATTCTTCCCTTGTGCTAAATGCTTATTACCTTTTGTTCTTCTAAAAACTTTTACTCCAACAATTCAATATCCTTTTCATATTCAACTCCATTTAAAATCTTCAATAGTTTTAAATGTAATTCCATTTGTCCTAGTAGAAACGTATCCATCCACAAGAACTTTATCAAATGTATTTTCATCAAAATTTCTTTTCAGCATTTCTACAAACCATGTGAGCAACTCTAAATCTTTCCATCTTAAGGCAAGATTCATGACTTTGATCTCCTAAACAAGTGTTGCATCATCCGGTTTAACTGATTCTTCTTCAATGCTAAACAGAACTGCTTCTATATTCCCACACCTAATTTGATCTATTTGCATGTAGATTTCAACCAGGCATTGCTTTATCTTATAGTGCTTTAATATTCTCATAATTTGTTATATGTTGTTGATGAGTTCTGCATTCGATTCTAGACCTGACATCTTCTAGAAGAAATTAAGCATTACCTTTAACCCTTTGTTCAATTGAGCTAAGACCCAAGGACTTCATTCAAGTTTAATTGAGTTACAGTAAACTGTAAAGTGTTGCATACTCGCTCACACTTACAACGGTCTTGCACACACTCTATCTTAGCGACGAAAGTGTCACTAACCTCCACTTTATAGTTACACTACACAAGTAAAGACTTAAGCTGCTCTTCTTCTACTTATGCTAAAGTCCCTTCACTAACATATAAACATGTATTACAACATATAGAAGACAAGAATTAACAAAATAGAAAATGGGGTGGGTCGTGTTCACGGGTTGGTGGGTCAACCCTGAAAAGCAGACACAAACCCGAAAATTGTGTCATACATCATAAAACCAAACAGGACACGCTTATTTGTGGTTGACAAGAACACTACCCGTTTAATCCAGTTCTTTTTGCATATTAATACCCCAAAATTAAAAATTTACAACAAAAATTAAAACTTATGTATATAAAACAATTAAGTTTAAAATATAAGAATCTTAAGCTCTTTACTACTTTATCTTTTGACTTTTGACATAAAACACAATTTATTTTAAATTTATAACCGCAATCGAACATGTTTCACCTGAAAGGACCCGAACCCATTTAGACTAAACCGGCAACAGCTAATTTCATTTTAGGTTACATCTCATGATCTCATCAAAAATTCACACCCACCCCTCCAAGAAACTACACAGATTTCCACAACAAATGAAAAGATAGTCAAATTCCTCAAGGTCCAACAGCAAAACACAAACAGAAACTTAATCTCAGAAAATACCTCATTTAATTTGTCTAACGTCGTTACAGTGTTAGCTTCAGGCTTAGGTTTGCCAAACATTCGCGAAAACATTGTAACCCTTCTTTTCCTCGAAACCCCACGATCTGATCCGATCAAAAGCAATAAACTTTGATTACAAAATCCCAAAATCGTTTGATGGTATGTAACAAGCAGATGTGCAGCAAAAGTCAAAGTAAGAAAACGAATCGAATACCTGAAGATTGACAAGAAGGGGTGAGTATCGTGGGAATCAAAGGATAGTTGGTAACCTGTGTATCTAAGGTTTGTGAGGCATAATAGTTAATTGAATGAAAGATTAAGGTAAAACCGAAAAGGGGTTTTGAATGATGATGAAGATGGAAGAATTTGGATCCGATGAGTTGTCAAGGTGAGGAATCCAATTGGGGAGGACTTGGTCTATGGGGCTTTAGGGCCGGGTTTTTCAAACCGCTTCACGTTCGACGCTCGCTCGACGTTTATGCGGAATTTATTTGAAAAATGTTCGTTTGAATTTTTGCTTGGTAGTAAACGAGCCGATCGGTTCAGATCGGTTTGTAAACGAGCCAAGCACAAGCAAAGGACCGCTCAGTTCGGTTCGGTTCGGCTCGAATTAATATATATATAATTTATACATAGCACTCTAGTCGATTTGACCCATTATATACAAATATATAATTATATTTATGCATACTTATCAATCAATCTAATAAAAATTGAGTAAATTACACGGATAGTCCCTAGGGTATACATGTATTACAACTTTAGTCCCCACTTTCAATAAATTACAGATGCGGGCCTAACTATGCATGGTATGCACATCGGTAGTCCCTATCACTAACGAAGATTAACTTGATCAGTTAAGTCTATGTTAAATGATCAAAGTATCCTTATTGTTAAAATAAATAACTCAAAGTACAATATTAATTTGGGACCTTCAATATTTATAATTAAAAATATATAATATAACAACAAATCCCTTTCTTATACCCTTACGCTTTCATTCCATGAACGCCACCGCCTCCGTCTTCCGCCGCACCACCACCACCGTCTTCTGGCGCACCACCACCACCACACCACAAATTAAGCCCAAACGTTCATAACAGTGAGTCCATAGTGTTTTAACCAGTATTAGACGACGAAGAAGAAGAGATGAAGGCGAACACCATAGGTCGCAGGGATTTGAACGGGCGATGGGGATGGTGGGTGTTGCCATCGATGTTTAGATCTGTTTCACAAATATGATTCGATTCGATTTTTGAACTTTGTAGGGTGTTGAAGAAGAGAGGAATGATGGTGGGAGGAGATGTCGGAGACGAGATGATGTTGCAGAGATGGTGGCGGTAGTAGATTGGTGGCCAACGACAAGCATTGTGGTGGGTGACGACGAGTGGTGGTGGTAGTAGATTATGGTCGCCGCTTGCCGGAGAGTTTCAAATATGCAGGTAGGTTCGGATGAGGTGGAATTTTGGTGATGATTATGAATTATGGTGGTGGTAGCGCGCGATGGTGGTGGCTGTGACCAGTGGTGGTGCTTGAGTTCTTAATTGGTGGTGAAGTTGGAGGGTGGTGATGAAAGGTGTACGATGAAGATGAAGAAGATGATTGAGGATGTGGGGTGTGGTTGGTTAGGTTTCATTTAATATATAATATTAGTGATTTGTTTTTGTTTTTTTTTCTAATTTAGGGGTATTTTAGTAATTTTATATGGATTTAACAAAAAACTTAACATTTGTTAGTGTTAGGGACTACCGATGTGCAAACCATGCATAATTCAGGCTCGCATCTGTAATTTATAAAAGTGATGACTAAAATTACAATATGTGTATACCCCAAGGACTATCCGTGTAATTTACTCTAAATAATTATTAATGTCCAAAACAAGTGAAAAGCCATATTTTTCACTAAAATTTCCAACAAAGTTAAAATCTTCATTAGCATTCAACCTAAAGTTCTCGTACCAACTTCAACAACGCTAATATAATTCCTGTCTCTGTTATGAAGTCACTATAATCCTCACTCCTTTCATTCATTTTATCAAAGAAAGGATCAAATTCATAATCATACAATCTAATCTCACCATAATGCATAATAGTGATTCCATGTTCTATGTATATGTTCAACACCTTATGCACAAACAAGTATTGTGAAAACCGTTTAATATTTTCCCAAAGCTTTGAGACCAAAAAATAAGAACATGATACCAGATAATGATTGTACTTCTCAACTTTACTACAATAACTTGATCTTGACATAATATCACCCACCTCTTGTACATAACTTCTCAATAATAAACAAATTAATGAAGTCTACTGTACCTTCAATATATGAAGAGTGTGGAAATTGACTATACTTACCACTATGATGCAACTTGATGGAAAATCTTGTAGGAAAACCAACTACATTTTTACATGAAACAATACCGTTAGAGACCCATGCAATAGAAATGATTTACAAGATTAGCAAAGTCCTTACAATTTATATCAAATGTCTCCATCATATTACAAAAGACTAGAAGTTACTATTAGTGATTGCACTAGTTATATTCTATTGTCTGCAAGGTCGTACTTTTGTTCATAAACACAGATAAAATACATGTTACAATCAACAAAAGCATATGAAACACATTTAGAAGTCAATAATTCACTCGGGAAGCCAATTAGTATATAATTCCCTTAGTAACATGATTGAAAAGCATATGAAACACTAGAACATGATTATACACTGGTTCATGTGGACCCAAGATTTATCAATGCAACCGAAGTTGATGATTATTAATACATGATTAAACATAATTTCATGTGGAACAAGAACACGACAACACAATTTTAACAAACAAACCAAAGTTTACCTATGTAACCCGGGTTCATGATCATCGGTACATCATTATAAACATGTTCATCAAGATGTTACCATAAAGTGCTTCAACTTCTTGTTAATCAAGAACTTTCACCCATGGATGGAGTAAGTGATTACTTGTGATAGTAAGTGATGATCTTTGATGCCTAAGTGAAGACCTGTGATGCCTATGTGATGACTTGCAGTTCTGAAAAATAATGGAAAAAGAAGGCTAACGTCAATGACTAGTGGTTTTTGGGTAAATCACATGGAATTTTAAGAGGAAAAGAAGATGACGTGCGATGGTGAATTTCAAGAGTAAAAGGGCCTTTTTCCCTATCATTGCCACCCATGGTGAGTGAGGTAACGTCTAAAATGTTCATAATCATAATAAGTTTCTGAAAAAATGGCATTGAGTGATTGTATTTGAGGACCTTGTTTCACACACCACCGGTTCTGCATTTTACACCATCGCTTGTTGTTGGATCTAGAGAGGCTGTTGCAACCCAAACTAAGTCACTTAGAAGATTTTGAGTACAACATACAAAGGACTTCCGAAGCTAAGTTGGAACTTCCGAAGGAAGAAGGAGCTCTTCCGAAGTCTAAGTGTAAAATGCACTTCCGAAGGAAAACTCCAACTTCCGAAGACAAAGAAGCTACTTCCGAAGATCAAGACTTAAAGACAAAGATCTGAAGTCAACTTCCGAAGTACAAGAAGTCCTCAAAGCCTAGAAAGCATAGAAGCATCTTCCGAAGTATAAGTGGCTTCGGAAGAACTTGTTCTTCCGAAGCCAGTTAACCTTCGGAAGACACTCCTATTATCCAGTGGACATAAGTATGGCCTATCTGACACTCCGCTGCAAATCTCTGAGATACTGCATGGTGTTTTCTCAAAAGCCATGTAGTTGACCATACTTTAATCTACTGTTTACCTTTTTATGTTAAGTACAGTTGCCATCTTTAGTTGGTGACAAAAGGTAAGTCATGGACATGTCATGACTACCATATCTTAGATAATACTTTATCTAAGATACCTTAACTATAGCATTGTAGTATATGCTTTAGTCTTAGGTTTCCAGCTGGTATCAAGTATAACCGGCTATAGGATCTAGTATATATAGTTTCTCATTGTAACTCTTGTTTCATGCTTGTAAGTGTCTTGTAATCTTGAGTTGAGAAGTAATATGCAGGATCGGGTTTTGTCACTAAACACTTGTATTTCTCTCAAACTCACTTATAATAGTCACTCAAACAAGATGAAGCAATGTCTTTGGCAAGAGTTGATAATAATATAATAAGTAATCAAGGCAATAAGCAGAAATATTTTCAAGGTACTTGTATATATTACTTCTCAACTCAAGATTACAAGACACTTACAAGCATAGAACATGAGTTACAATGAGAAACTATATATACTAGATCCTACAGCCGGTTATACTTGATACCAGCTGGAAACCTAAGACTAAAGCATATACTACAATGCTATAGTTAAGGTATCTTAGATAAAGTATTATCTAAGATATGGTAGTCATGACATGTCCATGACTTACCTTTTGTCACCAACTAAAGATGGCAACTGTACTTAACATAAAAAGGTAAACAGTAGATTAAAGTATGGTCAACTACATGGCTTTTGAGAAAACGCCATGCAGTATCTCAGAGATTTGCAGCGGACTGTCAGACAGACCATACTTATGTCTACTGGATAATAGAAGTGTCTTCCGAAGGTTAACTGGCTTCGGAAGAACAACTTCTTCCGAAGCCACTTATACTTCGGAAGATGCTTCTATGCTTCCGAGGCTTTAAGGACTTCTTTATACTTCGGAAGTTGACTTCAGATCTTTGTCTTCAAGTCTTGAACCTTCGGAAGTAGCTTCTTTACCTTCGGAAGTTGGAGTTCTCCTTCGGAAGTGTATTTTACACTTAGACTTCGGAAGAGCTCTTTCTTCCTTCGGAAGTCCCACACTTGGCTTCGGAAGTCCTTTGTATGTAGTACTCAAAATCTTCTAAGTGATATGGTTTTGGTTGCAACAGCCTCTTATGATCCAACAAACTCCCCCTAGGCTGATACTACCAAAACTTCACTTATCTCTACTTCTCAAAGTTTTCAGCACCAGGGACAAAAGATATTTGTCTGTCTCTCTGTTCTTCCCGGAAGTGGTGCTGAGAAGCTTGTACAAGTCATTCGTGGATAGGAGATCCAGTCTATCACTTTGAATGACATGCACCCTTTGTTGTGACCCCCTGAAGAGAGTTAGTTGACGGGAGTTGTAGTCATACTCCCATCTAACTATGGACTCAAGTTCAGGACCTTCAACCATTTGAAGAAAGGCTTTGCCTTTGGTTGCTGATCCTTTCCTTTCCTCCTCCTCTCTCAGTTTTGACTCCTCTTCGACCTTGCTTCTTGCAGTGAGCTCGGCCATGTGAAGGCTGCCTAGATGATTTCTGATGTGAGCAGCTACTTCGGAGTTTGAGGGGTTGGAGAATGGTTTCTCTGCTAACTCAGCAATATCAAATCTGCTTAAGTGTAGCAGAGATGAGGCATTCAGCCTGTTAATCTCACCATTCTCTCTCTCAACAACAAAGTTGTGAGAAGAGTCTTCGAACCTCCACTGGACTATCTTCTTTCTGGGTACAAGAGATTGTCTTGGTACCCTATCTCCTTTCTTTGTGTCCAGCAGAGTCACCAGCCTTCTCCTCAGCTTCTTTTCTTCCTCATTCAATGTATCTGAATTGAGGCCAAAGAGTCTTGCGGCTTGGTCCAAAGTTCCTCTTGGCAGATCAAGAAACTCATCTCTTGTGAGGGAACTTGAGGATCCATCAACATAAGTCAGGTTGACTGTATCCTCCTCACATGAGATGTCGCTCAGAGTAGTGCAGTTGATGAGCTTGGTTTTGATCTCCTTGAATTCCTCCATAGAGAGATGTTTGGAAGGCTGAGGGGATGGTTTGATTGGTTGTTGGGTAGGTTTTGGAGGTTGGGTTCTGGGTAAGGTTTTAGGTTGGATGATGGGTAGTTTAGGTGGTTGAGGTGAGGGAGTTGGTAGATGTGAAGGTGTAGGTTCAGGGGTGAAAGGTTCAGGTTCAGTTTTGATTGGGAAGGGAAAGGGTATTGGTTCAGGTTGATGTTGGGTTTGGATATTTGGCTGAGGGGTGGCTTTGAAGGTCATCCCCTGTCCCCTTCTATACATCTCCTTTCTTCTCCCTGCACGAATGTCAGCCTTGATGTCACTGACATGTCGTTGGAGAGTCTTCTCAGACATTGGACCCACTTGCCTGCCAGAGAAGCCGTGAGCTTTAAGATAGTTCTTCATCCAAGCTTTGTCACCTATCTTCTTGGCGGCAGACAGTCCAGCCTCTTCTTCCTTCTTCTTCTTCTCTACCAGCTTCTCCCTTGCAGCTCTCTTTCTCTCCTTCTCCATTTGATCTTGCTCTTTGTTAAAGAGCCACAAGATCGTGTCACTGTTGTGTGGAGACAACTCCTCTTGAGAGAATCCTCTGGAGAGTAGGAAAGTGATCCTTTCTCTCCTGAGCTGCAGATCAGCTTCTCTTTCTTTTCTCAGCCTTTCTTCTTCCAAGGCCAACCTTGCAGCTTCTTCTTTTTGCTGTTTTTGCAGCAAGGTTGCCTTTTCAAGCTCTATCAGCTCCTCTAATGGTAGCAGGAGTACATCTTCCGAGGCAGCCCCTAGACTGACAAGTCTATCAATTACCTCCACCCTTCTTCTATTGTTGATTGCCTCTTGGTTGGCTGCAGCTGCTTTTGAACTTGCAGCTAACAGTTTCCCAGTTGGCAGTCTTCCTTTCCTTTTAAGTTTCTCCAGCCTTTCTTCTTCCTGAAGCTCTTCCGAAGTCATCTTCCTTTTGCCTTTAATGTCTTCGGAAGTGCTAGACTTTGGTGGTTCTTGGGTAGAAGATTCAGGTTGGATGGTGGAGGTAGGAGCTGAGGTCAATGCAGATGTAATGGCTAGTGGTTGGCTGAGAAAGTCCTCCCTATTAACCTCAGATGCAAGTTCCAGAATTGCATCTGTGACTATTAGATCATCGGAAAGAGAGAACAGTCCTTCCGCAGCAGCAATTTCAGCTTCGGAAGTTTGAGTTGGTTCTTCCGAGGCTTCGAATTGTGCTTCGGAAGCCTGTGAAACACACCTTCTGTCCCAACTGTTTCAGTTGCTGGGCCATCAGTCCTAGTTTCCCCTTCGAAATCAATCTCAGGTTCCACTTGGGCCTTAGGTTGACCAACTTCCTCAACAGTGGTAGGAGGTGCATTCAACCTCTGAAGCTCTTGAGCTCCAAAGTATATCACAGACATATCCGGACTAGGTTGATCAATGAGGGACTCTAAAAGGAACTTGTTGAAGATCCTATTTAGATCCTGAAGCATCCTTTGATCCACTTGAAACACAACTGGAGGAGGCTCAGGGAAGATGGCAGCTTGTTGTCTTGAGCTCAAAGAAGTGAGAGCTTGACTGATGGAATCCTGTCTTTGACTTTGTTCCTCAACTTCTCCCCCTTTTTGGTAGCATCATCTTGAGAGGTAGATGAGCTAGAGGAAGAGGTCAAGGAGACTTGAACTGGTACATGCCTAACAGATCTCTCAATCTGTTTCTCAGCTAGTTTGACCTTGAGACTTTCAATCTCAAGTTGCTGAGTGGCAGACCTATCCTCTAAAGTCTTAACCTTTGATTCAAGGTTTGAGACTTTAGAAAGTAGGTCTCTTATTGTGAGTTGCATTCTTCCCTCATCTTCTTTGGAAGAATCACGGGGAGATGAGGTAACATACCTAGTATGTTCATCCTCACCACCAGATGTGGTTTCTTGGCACCCTGGTTTCCCTTGCACAATGATGTCTCTTTCAGAGGCATCATAGGGCATGGTTGCCGTAGATTCAGTCTGACTAGCATTACCACTGTCCTGAGGATCCAATGAGGCTCCTTCAGTAGTGGCAGCTGAATCTACATGAGTCCCCTCCACATCAGTGGGACTCACCTCAGTAGGGCTTTGCTGGTGTGGGCTAGAGACAAGAGGTTTCTCTAGGCTCTGTTGATCCTTAATGGGGTGTTGTGGATCAACTTCATTGCCTTGGAGAGACATAGTCTCTTCACCAGCTCCGGTCAATAGGTCAGTAAAAGAGAAGGAATGAAGACCTAAGGACCCGGGACTTTGATCAATGTCAAAAGGCATTGAGCTGTCCCTTGGTGGCTGCTCAGGGGAGTATAGAGACTCACCCTGAGGGCTATCAGCTGGGGTTATGGGCTCATGGGTCTGAGACTGAGGAGACTCAAGACCCATATTGAGGTCAATAGTGAAGGATTGGGGGACCTCTGGCTGAGTGGGAGCCCCTTGTTCCACTCTAGCCTTTTTGGTTTGAAGAGGAGGGGCTTGTTCAATCAGAGTAGATTGAACAAGGGTTCGTTTGGTACGTCTCTGATAGGTGACTTTTATTGGAGGAGAAGGTAGATTTGGAATGGTGAGGGTAGTTGCTGGTGTGGGTTCATCACCTGTGGGGATAACAGGGATGTCACCAGGAGCCATTGGCTCAATCATACCTGGAAGTAGTGCGGTATCCCTTCCAGTGTAGTTGGTAGACACTCTCTTCAAAACTTTGAAGATGGTCGGCCTCATTTGAGGAGCAGACAGAGCAGCTGCACAGACAAGCTTACTCTGATCTAGCTCGCAGTTGATTATGTGCTGTAGAAATCTGGGATACATAAAGAATGTGTCCCTTTGCAGATTTCCCATGAGGTTAGTCAGCACAAACCTGGAGTAGTTGAAGCGCAGGCCTTGTACCAACCCATGAACTAGGCACCCGAGTTCATAGGGAATTTGATCCCATCCCCCGGATTTGTTAGATAAGCAGTGAAGAACCACATGTAGCAGGAACTTCCACTTGTAGGAGAAGTTGAATTTGTAGACTGTAGACCTGCTTACATCTCCACCGTATCCCATTTGGAGATAAGAGTTATCTAACTCAGACTTGGGGAATTCCGTCGGTGCGCCTTCATCATGGAGCTCAAGATGCTCCCTGATGAGTTTGTTCAGTAACGACCAACTCTTGGCCACATACACTTGACCTGATAGCACGAACCCCATTTAGGGTTTCAACCCGACTATTTGCCCAGAATTCGGACATTTGGTTGGTGTAAATGGTAGGGTTTACAGTCAGTGCTGTGTAGTATGAAGATTGGGCTAAGAAAGAGATAATATCAGAGAAGTCAGCATCCCTTGAAGAGTCAAGGAGTGCGACTTGGTTGTGTGAGGGTTTAGAGCCATTGAGAAAGATAGCAGAGGAAAAGTTCTTGAGAGAGAGGTAAATTGGAGAAGAAGAAAGCTTTTAGGGCAGTGAATTTGGTAAAAAGAGTGTAAGTGATTAACCGGAAGTATTTAAATGGGTGAAATGGCGGTTTAAAGGGTGGTTTGGATAAGATGATGTGAGGGTTCAGAGGATGATGTGACAGGGGCGGTAAGGTTAAGCCATTTAAATAATCCGACATCATTAACAAAATCTTTACTTTTTACAGAGTGGGGCCCAAAAGATTTCCGTTACACAGTAAAATCCTTCTTCCGAGTATAAGGTATTTCCGAAGGTAAAGTTCTTCCGAAGGCAAATGTACTTCCGAAGGTAAATAAATTGCTTCCGAAGATACATGTTGCTTTCAAGTGGAGAGTATTAAGTGCTTCGGAAGTAGATCTGAGATTACCTCAATCGCTTCTTCCGAGACTTAGTACACTTCCGAGAAGAAAATTATCCTATGAGAAATTTGCTTCGGAAGTTATACTAGATATCTTCCGAAGGCAAGTTTCTCTTCGGAAGAACTTATACTTAGTTAAATAAGAAAGGATCTTTTGTAACAGGGCTTAGATTGTATTGACATAAGACTTTACATATTGAAAAGGTTTTCAATTGAGATTGACTAGTCAATGTTTATCATCCCAATAGCTGTAATAAGATACTTAAATCTTTGTTCATCAAATGCTTTGGTGAACAAATCAGCATATTGTTCATTTGAATCAACTTTGATTAGTTTGATAAGATTTTTCTCATGAATATCTCTAATGAAATGATACCTGATGTCAATGTGCTTTGTCTTTGAGTGCTTTACTGGATTTTCAGTGATGGATATAGCACTGTTGTTGTCAATGTGGATAGGAGTGCTCATGAAGTTGAATCCATAGTCAATCATCTGGTTTTGAATCCACAGCAGCTGAGCACAGCAACTTGCAGCAGCAATGTATTCAGCTTCAGCAGTTGATGTAGAGACACAGGATTGCTTTTTGCATTGCCATGAGATGATCCTTCCACCAAGAAACTGACATCCACCTGATGTTGATTTCTTGTTGATGTTGCAGCCACCATAATCACTGTCAGAGTAACCATAGAGATTAAAATCACTATTTCTTGGATACCAGAGACCTAATTTAGGTGCTCCTTTGAGGTATCTGAGGATTCTCTTGACAACAATTAGGTGAGACACCTTTGGAGCAGCCTGATATCTTGCACAAATGCAGGTTGCAACATGATATCAGGTCTACTTGCTGTGAGATACATCAGAGAACCAATGATTGCTCTATACTGATGTTGATCAGTATCCTCCCCCTCAGAGTCAGGGCATAAATCATGGTTTCTGGGTATGGGTGTCTTTGCTGCTTTACAATCCTTCATATCAAATCTCTCTAAGATATCATTGACATACTTAGATTGATTGATGAAAAACCCTTCTTTCAGTTGCTTTACCTGAATTCCAAGGAAAAAGTCCATTTTTCCCATAGAACTCATTTCGAACTTCTTCTTCATAATGCTCTCAAAGTCTTTGCACATTTGGTCATTTGAAGAACCAAATATGATGTCATCGACATAGACTTGAACTAGCAAAATGTCTTTCCCAGACTTTCTGATAAAGAGAGTCTTGTCAATGGTTCCTCTAGTATAGCCATTCTTCAGAAGAAATTGAGACAATGTCTCATACCACAGCCTAGGTGCTTGGTGCAGCCCATATAGAGCTTTATCCAATTTGCACACATAGTTTGGATGCTGTGGGTCTTCAAATCCTGGAGGCTGGCATACATAGACTTCCCTATCTATATCCCCATATAGAAAGGCACACTTGACATCAAGCTGGTAGACAGTGAAATTCTTGGATGCAGCATAAGCAAGGAAGATCCTAACTGCCTCAAGTCTTGCAACAGGTGCAAAGACATCAGTATAATCAATTCCTTCCTCTTGAGTGTATCCTTGAACCACCAGTCTTGCCTTGTTCTTGATAATCAAGCCTCTGTCATCTCTTTTGTTTCTGAAAACCCACTTGGTGCCTATAGGTACTTGACCAGATGGTAGCGGACATAGGTTCCAAACCTTCTGTCTTTTGAATTGAAGCAGCTCCTCTTGCATTGATTCAACCCAGCTACTATCCTTTAAGGCATCTTCCACCTTCTTGGGTTCCATTTGGGATAAGAAGCATGAGTACAGGCAGACATTTCCATTGTGAGTTTGTCCCCTTGTTCTCACACCCTCAGAGACTTCCCCTATGATGTTTTCAGCTGGATGAGTATTGTGAATTCTAAGTCTTGGAATTACCTCCAGCTGCAAAGATAGGTCCAAGTTGGACATATTTTGCTCTGGAGCTTGAATACTTGGTCCAGCTGTTGTTTCAATCTCATTCAATGAGGACTGATTGAATGAAAGAGAAACATCATCATTTCTTGTTGTGAAGCATCATTAACAGTTGCCTGTTCCTTCAAAATGCTACTTCCATCAGCTTGGTGTTGTGTAGGATCACCTGAGGAGACTTGAAGATCATCAGGTGAGTCCCTTGTTGAAGTTCCACTATTTCTTGAAATGGTTATACTGTCAGATCTTTCAATAGTAGGAACTTGATTTGTTGTTCTTGGAGAACTTGGAGCAGGTCTGGGAAGCTCAAATAGTTGATCTTCATCAGAATAGCCTTGAGCACCTGTTCCAGCTGAAACATTCTCACAAGATGGTTTAGAATAGTTTGGAAACAATTCTAAATCAAAAATATGATCAGGTCCATTCCCCCTAACACAAGGAGTGTGCTCATTAACTACAATGTTGGAGGATTCCTCAAATTGTTGGTTTTTAATGTTATAAACCCTGTAAGCTTTAGAATGGGAGGAATATCCAACAAAGATGGCATCATCTGACTTTTCAGCAAATTTTGCTAAATTGTCTTTTGTGTTAAGTATGGTACACCTGCTGCCAAAGGACCTTAGAAAGCCAATGAACGGTGGCCTCTTGTTCCATAGCTCATAAGGGGTCTTTCCATGTGGCTTTACTACAAGAACTCTGTTCTGCACATAGCATGCAGTGCTGACTGCCTCTGCCCAGAATGTTAGAGGCAGCTTTGAATCAGCTAACATAGTCCGAGCAGCCTCAATAAGTGTCCTATTTCTCCTCTCAGCAACACCATTTTGTTGAGGAGTTCTAGGAGCACTGTATTGTCTGGCAATCCCTTTTGAGTTACAGAATGAGTCAAGAACAAAGTTCTTAAACTCAGTCCCTTGATCACTTCTAATTATTTTAACCTTGTGATCAACTTGATTTTCTATTTTAAGAATAAAAGATTTTAAAGTTTCAGCAGTTTCATCTTTAGTTCTTAAAAAGAATACCCATGTAAATCTAGTAAAATCATCAACTATCACAAGGCAATATGATTTCCTTCCAATGCTCATTATACTTGTGGGACCAAATAGATCCATGTGCAATAAGTGTAATGGAGTAGTGATAGAGTTAACAACTTTGAATTTATGAGAAGACCTGTGTTGTTTCCCTTTCAGGCAAGCAACACAGTTATCTTTGCAAAAAAATTCCTTTTTAGGCAAACCATGTACCAAGTTATTTTTAGCCAATTTATTCATTGTCTTAAAATTGACATGACACATTCGTTATGCCACAGTGTTGACTCATCACTATCAGCTTTGGAAAGAAAGCATGATACTTCTCCCATTGGGGAAGCATTGTTCATATCAAGCTTGTACATATCCCCTCTCCTGGGAGATCTAAGAAGCACCAATTCCTGAGGAATTGTCATCCCAGGTTTAAGGATGATGCACTCATGTTCTGTGAAAAGCATTTGATGCTTTTGATCACAAAACTGAGAAACACTTAACAAGTTGTGTTCAAGCTGTTTGACAAAGTTAACTTTGTCAACTTTTAATTTTCCGTTGGATATACTTCCTCTGCCAGAAATATATCCTCCGGCCTCACCTCCAAACTGGACAGGACCTCCATCATAATGTTGAAATTGTTGAAGGAGAGATCTGTTCCCTGTCATGTGCCTGGAGCATCCACTATCTACTATCCAAATGTTGTTATTCTTGTCATATGGATGTCCCTTATTTTCATCTGTTCCTGCCATGAGTGCTTGAGCAGGAGTCACATCTTGAACCATAAAGCTCCAGTCAACTTCTTGAGCCATAGCTGCAGTTTCAGTTGACTTCCCATTGGGCTTTGGTGTAGAAGGATGTGTGGAGGCCTGTGAGGTTCCCGGGTTGGACTTGGGAGCCTTGCATTCCCTTGCAAAGTGGCCAAGCTGGTTACAGTTGTAACACTTAGCCTTGCTCTTATCAAACCCAAACTTGCTAGTGATTGGATTTTGAGGGAATTGCCTTCCAGTTCTCTTAAAGAACTTCTTCTCTGTAGGTAAGGAGAGCCATTTGCTGGACAATGTCCACATACTCTATGTCATCTGGACTGAAGCACTCAAGATCATCAAAGCAAAACTGATGATCATTGGAGTGTCCACTCCCTGAGACAAACGCACAGCCCTCCTGAAAGGAGCTTTGTTGAGCTTGATGAGACCTTGGAGTCTCAGGGAATGTGATGTAAGGCCCAGATGAACAAGATGGCTGCTGGGTGTATGACAGGTACTGCTGAGACTGAGAGATAGCTGAGCCTTCAGTAACCATTAAAGCGTTGCTAGCAGGAAGGCTCAAGGGTCTGCTTGCTTGGTGACCCTTCTTGCTTTCCATTTCCAAACGGTATCCATCAAGGATCCCATAGAGTTCGGTCATGGTGAGAGTGTTTAAATTCTCTGTTCTCTTGATGGAGACACAGTAGAAAGTCCACTCATTGGGTAGAGCACTCATGAACTTTCTGGTAAGGTCTCTAAGTTCTTGAGTGATTCCCACAGATTGGAGGGAGGAGATAAGATCCATATACCTGAAGTATTGCTGGCTAAAAGTTTCTCCAGCAACATAGGTGAAGTTCTCGAACTGCTGCTTCAGTGAGTCCTTCTTTGAATCATTAGAGTTCGAGTACATTTGAGCAAGTGCATCAAAGAGTTCTTTGGCTGACTTGCAATGCTCAAACCCCACCATGATGGAGTTTGGGATTGCAGTCATGAGAACAGTCATAGCATTGCTGTCAATGTCGAGCTTCTTCCTGTCTTCATCGGAGTAGTCTTCAACAGCCTTCTCGATCATGGCACCGTTTCCACCAGCAACTTTTGGCTTATACGGGCCATTCACGATGGACTGCCACATCTTGCTGTCCTGGTATCTGATGAAGCCTTCCATTCTTCTGCTCCAAGACCTGAAGTTTTCAGGATCAATGATGGGAGCTTTGGTCATCGTTCCCATTTCAACTTCAGATTTGATGAGGGCCATTTTTGAGTAAGGTATAAGGAGAAGTGAAAAACTGGTTGATTAGGATGGTAAGATCTCACAATCAAGAGCCTAAAAAGCTCTGATACCAATTGCAGGATCGGGTTTTGTCACTAAACACTTGTATTTCTCTCAAACTCACTTATAATAGTCACTCAAACAAGATGAAGCAATGTCTTTGGCAAGAGTTGATAATAATATAATAAGTAATCAAGGCAATAAGCAGAAATATTTTCAAGGTACTTGTATATATTACTTCTCAACTCAAGATTACAAGACACTTACAAGCATAGATGTAACACCCCGAAAAGTCAAAACGAGTCATTAAGGACAATGGGCTTAATTAATGGGTATTTAATAAAAGAAGGAAATGGTCATGGGCTAAAATTAGGCTTATTGGGTAGTAGCCTATGGGATTAAAGGCCCATAATCAGCCCTTAAGCACCCAAAACCAGCTTCATCTTCCTCATTACAACCCTAGCCACCAAAATTCGTAGAGAGAGAAAGTAGAGAGAGAAAGTGAAGAAAACTCAAGATTTGAAGCTTCTAAGGTGAAGAGATTGAAGATCTGGGTGTTAGAGCATCAAGATCTAAGAAAGGAGCAACAAATCCAGGTAAGAATCGACCTCTAAACCCTTCTGTAGATCAAACCCGGATTATAGGGTTTTGGGTTTTGAAAAGTTGCAAAGAATCGCATAAAGGTCACATTTTTAAGTATGAAAACATGTATAAAGCTTAGATTTAGCCTCATGGATGATAAACTAAGGGATTGGACGTAAAAAGTTATGATTTTGGGTTAAAAACGGTCTGGTTCGTAATTTTTATGCGATCTGCGAAACTGTGTGTTCATCCAGCGAATTTGCATATTCAACCAGCGAAACTGTGGATCTTCCTGCGAAATTATTGTTTCGCAGGTAGTTTCGCAGACATGTTTTTCCAACGAAAGTTGGGCGAAACTGGCAGCGAAGATGCCAGCGAAACTGCCAGCGAAGGTGCTAGCGAAACTAGCAGCGAAACTGCTGGTGAAACTAGCAGCGAAACTGCTGGCGAACCTAGCTGCGAAATTGCTGATCTTGCAGCGAAATTAGCAGCGAATTTAGGTAGAAATTAACCCCTTTAAGTGTTAGCTTATCTGCAGGCTGCGTAGAGTGATCCTAGCCTTGTAAGCTTAGCCTAGAAGTTATTCGTGGTATCCAGGTGAGTTTCAGATCCCCTATTTATAAGTTTTTCATGTTTTGGGGCTATTATGCATACTAAATTTACGTTCTTAAATGACCAAGATTTTGAGGTGTTTTAACAGGAAGATCGATTTTTCTATAAGTAAATGTGCTATATAAATCCTTAAATATAAAAATTTTTCGCGCTGACCTGGCAGCGCGGCCCCAGCCAGGGGCGTTGCCCCTTGGACCCCACTAGGGGCTGCTGCCCCTAGGACCCCGCTGTCAGGGGCTGCCGCCCCCGAACCCCCGCTGTTTCACGGCGGATCGGTTATGTTTTATGATGATTAGTACTTGGTATGTTGTGTACTTAATAAGTTAAGTATTATATATACTAAAGAGGAAGATGATATTAATGAAAAGTGAAACTAAATGAATGTTATCCCCGGGCCCGTTTGATGATGAAAAGTCTTGCAAGCACTATGATAGACTTCACTTATGTGAGTCTGATGTATGATGATGGATCTGTATTCATGAGCGGGCTATGTGCCTTGCAGTGTGGATCAACTGTCGGGGGTTAGCCACCGTTTTCATGTGTACCGACAGGGATTGGCATTTGTTGTCAATCAACATGGAGCTCTTGCTTTGTGCAATCTCATTTATGATGAAAGTGAAAGATAATGAAAGAATGAAAGATAATGAACATGCTTATTATGATGCAAGTAATGTTATGTACTATGATGTATGCATGGTCATTATATGAAGGACAAAGTTTATATTTTCTTATATTATTTAAAACTAGAACTCGCTCAGCGAAGCTGACTTTTATGCATAATAGTTGGCAGGTAAGTGCTGATGCTGAGGATGGCACGCGGAGCTACTTGGGGAGCTATGGATGGCATTCCTACTTATGAGATCTTTATTGTAATTTAAGAACAATTAGCATGTTCTGTTTGAAATTAAAGGACAAATGTATGAGTACAATATGGTTTCTATGTTTTAAATGAATGTCTAATTATTTCCGCTGCAACGTTTTATTATTAAACTGATTTTATGCTATGATTAACCAACTGTGAGGTTTCCCGGGAACGGGGCCTTACAATAGAACATGAGTTACAATGAGAAACTATATATACTAGATCCTACAGCCGGTTATACTTGATACCAGCTGGAAACCTAAGACTAAAGCATATACTACAATGCTATAGTTAAGGTATCTTAGATAAAGTATTATCTAAGATATGGTAGTCATGACATGTCCATGACTTACCTTTTGTCACCAACTAAAGATGGCAACTGTACTTAACATAAAAAGGTAAACAGTAGATTAAAGTATGGTCAACTACATGGCTTTTGAGAAAACACCATGCAGTATCTCAGAGATTTGCAGCGGACTGTCAGACAGACCATACTTATGTCTACTGGATAATAGAAGTGTCTTCCGAAGGTTAACTGGCTTCGGAAGAACAACTTCTTCCGAAGCCACTTATACTTCGGAAGATGCTTCTATGCTTCCGAGGCTTTAAGGACTTCTTTATACTTCGGAAGTTGACTTCAGATCTTTGTCTTCAAGTCTTGAACCTTCGGAAGTAGCTTCTTTACCTTCGGAAGTTGGAGTTCTCCTTCGGAAGTGTACTTTACACTTAGACTTCGGAAGAGCTCTTTCTTCCTTCGGAAGTCCCACACTTGGCTTCGGAAGTCCTTTGTATGTAGTACTCAAAATCTTCTAAGTGATATGGTTTTGGTTGCAACAGCCTCTTATGATCCAACATAATATATACAAGTACCTTGAAAATATATTTCTGCTTGTTCCTTTGATTACTTATTATATTATTATCAACTCTTGTTAAAGGCATTGCTTCATCTGATTTGAGTGTTATTATAAGCAAGTTTGAGAGAATCACAAGTGTTTAAGTGACAAACCCAATCCTGCAATTGGTATCAGAGCTTTTTAGGCTCTTGATTGTGAGATCTTACCATCCTAATCAAACAATTTTTCACTCCTCCTTATACCTCACTCAAAATGGCCCTCAACAAATCTGAAGTTGAGATGGGAACGATGACCAAAGCTCCCATCATCGCCCCTGAAAACTTCAGGTCTTGGAGCAGAAGAATGGAAGGCTTCATCAGGTACCAGTGGCAATCCATCGTTAATGGCCCGTATAAGCCAAAAGTAGCTGGTGGAAACGGTGCCATGATCGAGAAGGTCGTTGAAGATTATTCTGATGAAGACAGGAAGAAGCTTGACATAAACAGCAATGCTATGACTGTTCTTATGACTGCAATCCCAAACTCCATCATGGTGGGGTTTGAGCATTGTAAGTCTGCCAAAGAACTCTTTGATGCTCTTGCTCAAATGTACTCAAGCTCGAATGATTCAAAGAAGGACTCACTGAAGCAGCAGTTTGAGAACTTCACCTATGTTGCTGGAGAGACTCTTAGCCAGCAATATTTCAGGTATATGGATCTCATCTCTTCCCTTCAATCTGTGGGAATCACTCATGAACTCAGAGATCTTACTAGAAAGTTTATGAGTGCTCTACCCAATGAGTGGACATTCTATTGTGTCTCCATCAAGAGAACAGAGAATCTGAATACACTCACTATGACCGAACTCTATGGGATCCTTGATGGATACCGTTTGGAAATGTAAAACAAGAGGGGTCACCAGACAAGCAGACCCTTGAGTCTTCCTGCTAGCAACGCTTTAATGGTTGCTGAAGGCTTAGGGATCTCCCAGTCTCAGCAGTACCTGACCTACACCCAACAGCCATCTTGTTCATCTGGGCCTTATATCACATTTCCTGAGACTCCAAGGTCTCAACAAGCTCAGCAAAGCTCCTTTCAGGAGGGCTGTGCATTTGTCTCAGGGAGTGGAAACTCAAATGATTATCAATACTGCTTTGATGATCTAGAGTGTTTTAGCCCGGATGACATAGAGTATGTGGACATAGTCCAACAAATGGCTCTTCTAACCTACAGAGCGAAGAAGTTCTTTAAAAGAACTGGAAGGCAATTCCCTCAGAACCCAATCACCAGCAAGTTTGGGTTTGATTAAAGCAAGGCCAAATGTTACAACTGTAACCAACTTGGTCATTTTGCAAGGGAATGCAACGCTCCCAAGTCCAACCCGGGAACCTCACAGGCCTCCACACATCCTTCTACACCAAAGCCCACCGGAAAGTCAACTGAAACTACAGCAATGGCTCAAGAAGTTGACTGGAGCTTCATGGTTCAAGATGTGATTCCTGCTCAAGCACTCATGGCAGGAACAGATGAAAACAAGGTATATGAACATCTCTGTACTCCTGCTTGTATTGCTAAGGTTAAACTGTATTAGGACTACAATATGGAAATTAAGTCTGATATTGAGTCTTTAAATGTTTTAAAATCTGACTTTAAAAGGGCTGAATCTGACTATCAAAGAAAAATTGAGGAGTTAGAGAAAAATGTGTCCCTCTTAAAACATGAACACACAAACTACAAGACTCAAATCAAGGATTTAATATCCAAATTGACTGAGGCTCAAGCCCAGCTTGTCACTGCTGAGGCTCAAGCCAGGAAGTATGCTATTTCCGAGCAAAACTTCCAAGCCATTCTTGCATCATCCTCTCACTCAAAACTTTGTTATCAAAACAAAGGTGGGTTGGGAACCAATGAAATTGCTCCACCACACTCTTATGAGTCTGTAAGACAACCAAGGTGTGGTACTGAAGAGCAAGAGGTTCCATCTGTTGACCCACCTTCTCAAGAGTCAAAGAGTGATGCAACTATGGAGACCATGACCATCACAGGGAAGGAACAGGTAATTGTGCCCTCCCCAGCCAATGATGATCAAACCCTGACCACCAAAGCCAGAAGAAGCAGAGCTAAGGCAGCCAGAAAAACTGCCAAGAAAGTGGCTGAATCCAAGCTAAAGATAGACCCAAAGCAAAAGAGTGTATTCATATCAGCTGGATTCCAGGTGGTTGGACCTTCTGATTCAGGAAAAGAGTACAGTACCAGTACTCCTATCCTACCAAAGGATCAGAAGTTAAAGGGAAAGGTTGCTGATGAGGAGAAAAAGAACAAGAAACAGCAACCCTCTCATTCCCAGAAAGTTAACATTGCATGCATAATGTGTGGTCTGCAAAACCACATGGCTAAAGATTGTTACTACAATCCTGCTAGCACACATTATGCAAATAATGTTAAAAGAGAAGGAGTCAGGGAAGGTTTCACATTTGGACCATATCAAATGGTTCAAGTGATGAAAAAGGGAAAGCTTTTTTCCAAAGCAATGCTTCTCTCGGAAGAAAACTCTTCTTCCGAAAGGAAAAAGGCTTCGGAAGTTAAAGCTGCAAAGACTCAGAAAATTAAAAGAGTCCCCTTGAAACCAACCCAGAAGAAGACTGCTTCGGAAGAAAAGGTGGTGAAGGTCTCTTCCGAAAAGAAAGAAGCTTCGGAAGAATGCCAAACTACAAAAGCTTCAACAAGTTCATCTTCTATGATCAACCAAGGGATGGAATGGAAGATCAAGGAAGATGTTGTAGCCCAAACCTCTTCTTCAAAGACATCAATTGAAGCCCCATGCATAAATTTTGGTTCAATTATGTCACTATCATTGGAAGAACCCAAGACCAATAAGGCTTGGGTTTCCAATCAAAACTAATTATCTCACCTTATGTGCAGGGACATCCATATGACAAGAATAACAACATTTGGATTGTAGATAGTGGATGCTCCAGGCACATGACAGGGAACAGATCTCTCCTTCAACAATTTCAACATTATGATGGAGGTCGTGTCCAGTTTGGAGGTGAGGCCGGAGGATATATTTCTGGCAGAGGGAGTATATCCAATGGAAAGTTAAAAGTTGACAAAGTTAATTTTGTCAAACAGCTTGAACACAATCTGTTAAGTGTTTCTCAATTCTGTGATCAAAAGCATCAAATGCTTTTCACAGAACATGAGTGCATCATTCTCAAACCTGGGATGACAATTCCTCAGGAATTAGTGCTTCTTAGATCTCCCAGGAGAGGGGATATGTACAAGCTTGATATGAACAATGCTTCCCCAATGGGAGAAGTATCATGCTTTCTTTCCAAAGCTGATGATGATGAGTCAACACTATGGCATAAACGAATGTGTCATGTCAATTTTAAGACAATGAATAAATTGGCTAAAAATAACTTGGTACATGGTTTGCCTAAAAAGGAATTTTTCTGCAAAGACAACTGTGTTGCTTGCCTGAAAGGGAAACAACACAGGTCTTCTCATAAATCCAAAGTTGTTAACTCTATCACCACTCCATTACACTTATTGCACATGGATCTATTTGGTCCCACAAGTATAATGAGCATTGGAAGGAAATCATATTGCCTTGTGGTAGTTGATGATTTTACTAGATTTACATGGGTATTCTTTTTAAGAACTAAAGATGAAACTGCTGAAACTTTAAAATCTTTTATTCTTAAAATAGAAAATCAAGTTGATCACAAGGTTAAAATAATTAGAAGTGATCAAGGGACTGAGTTTAAGAACTTTGTTCTTGACTCATTTTGTAACTCAAAAGGGATTGCCAGACAATACAGTGCTCCTAGAACTCCTCAACAAAATGGTGTTGCTGAGAGGAGAAATAGGACACTTATTGAGGCTGCTCGGACTATGTTAGCTGATTCAAAGCTGCCTCTAACATTCTGGGCAGAGGCAGTCAGCACTGCATGCTATGTGCAGAACAGAGTTCTTGTAGTAAAGCCACATGGAAAGACCCCTTATGAGTTATGGAACAAGAGGCCACCGTTCATTGGCTTTCTAAGGTCCTTTGGCAGCAGGTGTACCATACTTAACACAAAAGACAATTTGGCAAAATTTGCTGAAAAGTCAATGATGCTATCTTTGTTGGATATTCCTCCTATTCTAAAGCATACAGAGTTTATAATATTAAAAACCAACAATTTAGGAATCTTCCAACATTGTAGTTAATGAGCACACTCCTTGTGTTAGGGGGAATGGCCCTGATCATATCTTTGATTTAGAATTGTTTTCAAACTATTCTAAACCATCTTGTGAGAATGTTTCAGCTGGAACAGGTGCTCAAAGTAATTCTGATGAAGATCAATGTTTGAGCTTCCCAGACCTATTCCAAGTTCTCCAAGAGCTGCAACAAATCAAGCTCCCACTATTGAAAGATCTGACAGCATAACCATTTCAAGAGATAGTGGAACTTCAACAAGGATTCACCTGCTGATTTTCAAATCTCTTCAGGTGATCCTGCACAACACCAAGCTGATGAAAGCAGCATTTTGAAGGAACAGGCAACTGTTAATGATGCTTCACAGCAAAGAAATGATGATGTTTCTCTTTCATTCAATCAGTCCTCATTGAATAGCTTGAAACAACAGTGGACCAAGTATTCAAGCTCCTGAGCAAAATATGTCCAACTTGGACTTATCTTTGCAACTGGAGGTGATTCCAAGACTTAGAATTCACAATACTCATCCAGCTGAAAACATCATAGGGGAAGTCTCTGAGGGTGTGAGAACAAGAGGACAAACTCATAATGGGAATGTCTGCTTGTACTCATGCTTCTTATCCCAAATGGAACCCAAGAAGGTGGAAGATGCCTTGAAAGATAGTAGCTGGGTTGAATCAATGCAAGAGGAGCTGCTTCAATTCAAAAGACAAAAGGTTTGGAACCTATGTCCGCTACCATCTGGTCAAGTACCTATAGGCACCAAATGGGTATTCAGGAACAAAAGAGATGATAGAGGCTTGATTATCAAGAACAAGGCAAGACTGGTGGTTCAAGGATACACTCAAGAGGAAGGAATCGATTATACTGATGTCTTTGCACCTGTTGCAAGACTTGAGGCAGTTAGGATCTTCCTTGCTTATGCTGCATCCAAGAATTTCACTGTCTACCAGCTTGATGTCAAGTGTGCCTTTCTATATGGGGATATAGATAGGGAAGTTATGTATGCCAGCCTCCAGGATTTGAAGACCCACAACATCCAAACTATGTGTGCAAGTTGGATAAAGCTCTATATGGGTTGCACCAAGCACCTAGGCTGTGGTATGAGACATTGTCTCAATTTCTCCTGAAGAATGGTTATACTAGAGGTACCATTGATAAGACTCTCTTCATTAGAAAGTTTGGGAAAGACATTTTGCTTGTTCAAGTCTATGTTGATGACATCATATTTGGTTCCTCAAATGACCAAATGTGCAAAGACTTTGAAGCATTATGAAGAAGAAGTTCGAGATGAGTTCCATGGGAAAAATGGACTTTTTTCTTGGAATTTAGGTAAAGCAATTGAAGGAAGGGTTCTTCATCAATCAATCTAAGTATGTCAATGATATCTTAGAGCGATTTGATATGAAGGATTGTAAAGCAGCAAAGACACCTATACCCAGAAACCATGATCTCTGCCCTGATTCTGAGGGGGAGGATACTGATCAACATCAGTATAGAGCAATCATTGGTTCTCTGATGTATCTCACAGCAAGTAGACCTGATATCATGTTTGCAACTTGCATTTGTGCAAGATATCAGGCTGCTCCAAAGGTGTCTCACCTAATTGTTGCCAAGAGAATCCTCAGATACCTCAAAGGAGCACCTAAATTAGGTCTCTGGTATCCAAGAAATAGTGATTTTAATCTCTATGGTTACTCTGATAGCGATTATGGTGGCTGCAACATCAACAAGAAATCAACATCAGGTGGATGTCAATTTCTTGGTGGAAGGATCATCTCATGGCAATGCAAAAAGCAATCCTGTGTCTCTACATCAACTGCTGAAGCTGAATACATTGCTGCTGCTAGTTGTTGTGCTCAGCTGCTGTGGATTCAAAATCAGATGATAGACTATGGATTCAACTTCATGAGCACTCCTATCCACATTGACAACAACAGTGCTATATCCATTACTGAAAATCCAGTGAAGCACTCAAAGACAAAGCACATTGATATCAGGTATCATTTCATTAGAGATATTCATGAGAAAAATCTTATTAAACTAATCAAAGTTGATTCAAATGAACAATATGTTGATTTGTTCACTAAAGCATTTGATGAACAGAGATTTAAATATCTCATTACAGCTATTGGGATGATAAACATTGATTAGTTAATCTCAACTGAAAACCTTTTAATGTGTAAAGTCTTATGTCAAAACAATCTAAGCCCTGTTACAAAAGATCTTTTCTTAAATTTATCTAAGTATAAGTTCTTCCGAAGAGAAATTAACCTTCGGAAGATATCTTGCATATCTTCCGAAGCAAATTTCTCACAGGATAATTTTCTTCTCGGAAGAGTGTTAAGTCTCGGAAGAAGCGATTGAGTTCACCTCAGATCTACTTCCGAAACACTTAACACACTCCATCTGAAAGCAACATATACTCTTGGAAGTAAGTAATTTACCTTCGGAAGTAAATTTGCCTTCGGAAGAACTTTACCTTCGGAAATGCTTTATACTCGGAAGAAAGATTTTACTGTGTAACGGAAATCTTTTGGGCCCCACACTGTAAAAAGTAAAGATTTTGTTAATGATGTCGGATTATTTAAATGGTCTAACCTTACCGCCCATGTCACATCATCCACTGAACCCTCACATCATCTTATCCAAACCACCCTTTAAACCGCATTTCACCCATTTAAATACTTCCGGTTAATCACTTACACTCTTTTTACCCAAATTACTGCCCTAAAAGCTTTCTTCTTCTCCAATTTACCTTACTCCGACCTATTCTTCTGTCATCTTCTTCAATGGCCTTAAACCCTCAGCACAACCAGGTCGCACTCCTTGACTCTTCAAGGGATGCTGACTTCTCAGATATCATTTCTTTCCTAGCCCAATCTTCATACTACACTGCTTTGACCGTAAACCCTACCATCTACTCAAACCAAATGTCCGAATTTTGGGCAAATGGTTGGATTGAAACCCTAAACGGGGTTCGTGCTATAAGGTCAAGCATTTGTGGCCAAGAGTTGGTCATCTCTGAACAGATCATCAGGGAGCATCTTGAGCTCCATGATGAGGGCGCTCCGACGGAATTCCCCAAATCAGATTTAGATAGTTCTTATCTCCAAATGGGATACGGTGGAGATGTAAGCAGGTCAATACAAATTCAACTTCTCCTACAAGTGGAAGTTCTTGCTGCATGTGGTTCTTCACTGTCTATCTAACAAATCTGGGGGATGGGATCAAATCCCGTATGAACTTGGGTGCTTAGTTCACGGGTTGGTACAAAGCCTCCGCTTCAACTATTCAAGGTTTGTGCTAACTAACCTTATGGGAAATCTTCAAAGGGACACATTCTTTATGTATCCTAGGTTTCTCCAGCACATCATCAACTGTGAGCTGGATCAGGGTAAGCTTGTATGTGCAGCTGCTCTGTCTGCTCCCCAAATGAGGCCGACCATCTTCAAGATCTTGAAGAGAGTGTCTACCAACTACACTGGAAGAGATACCGCACTACTTCCAGGTATGATTGAGCCAAAGGCTCCTGGTGACATCCCTGTTCACCCCACAGGTGATGAACCCACACCAACAACTACCCTCACCATCCCAAATCTACCTTCTCCACCCATTACTGTTACATACCAGAGACGTCCCAAACGAACCCTTGTTCAATCTACTCTGATTGAACAAGCCCCTCCTCTTCAATCCAAAAAGGCTAAAGTAGAACAAAGGGCTCCCACTCAGCCAGAGGTCCACCCATCCTTCACTATTGACCTCAATATGGGTCTTGAGTCTCCTCAGTCTCAGACCCATGAGCCCAAAACCCTAGCTGATAGCCCTCAGGGTGAGTCTCTATACTCCCTTGAGCAGCCACAAAGGGACAGCTCAATGCCTTTTGACATTGATCAAAGTCCTGGGTCATTAGGTCTTCACTCCTTTTCTTTTACTGACCTTTTGACCGGAGCTGGTGAAGAGATTATGTCTCTTAAAGGCAATGAAGTTGATCCACAACACCCTCTCAAGGATCAACAGAGCCTAGAGAGACCCCTTATCTCTAGCCCACACCAGCAAAGCCCTACTAAGGTGAGTCCCACTGATGTGGAGGGGACTCATGTAGATTCAGCTGCCACTACTGAAGGAGCCTCAATGGATCCTCAGGACAGTGGTAACGACAGTCAGACTGAATCTACGGCAACCATGCCCTTTGATGCCTCTGAAAGAAACATCATTGTGCAAGGGAAACCAGGGTGCCAAGAAACCACATCTGGTGGTAAGGATGAACATACCAGGTATGTTACCTCATCTCCCCGTGATTTTTCAAAAGAAGATGAGGGAAGTATGCAACTCAGCATTCAAGACCTACTTTCTAAAGTCTCAAACCTTGAATCAAAGGTTAAGACTTTAGAGGATAGGTCTGCCACTCAGCAACTTGAGATTGATACTCTCAAGGCCAAACTAGCTGAGAAACAGATTGAGAGATCTGTTAGGCATGTACCAGTTCAGGTCTCCTTGACCTCTTCCTCTAGCTCATCTTGTCAGGATCAGCGATCACAAGTTTGAAGTATTAGAATGTAATGCAGCGGAATGAAATCAAGAATTAGTCAAATTATAGCAAGAGTTGTTACTTGAAAACAAATGCGAGAGAATATTTTTTCTGTGAAATGTTTCAATAATGCCTAATATTATTGCTAAATCATTCATGGTTACAATAAGGTTGGCACTCCTTATATAGAGTGCAATTACTGCTGTAATCACGGGATGGTGATTACTAGCAGATCTAGTACAAAAATAACTAATACTTAACAAACTACTGAAATGTTCACAACTACTGAGAACATGTCAGAGTGCTAAGTATAAAACATAAAACAACTGAAAAGAAACTACTGATACTACCACGACTGAAGAACAGGCTCTTCAGTCGTTTTACAAAACTACTGAAAAGAGAAAACATAAAACTACTGAAAGTAAACCGTCACAACTACTGAAGAAGTCCTCTTCAGCTGTTATGACAACGTCTGATACTTTGTCTTCAGTACTTGTGTCTTCGGACTTTGTCTTCAGCACTTGTCTTCAGACTTTGTCTTCAGCACTTGTCTTCAGACTTTGTCTTCAGTACTTGTGTCTTCAGACTTTGTCTTCAGCACTTGTGTCTTCAGACTTTGTAATCAGTTGTTGTCTTCAGCTGTTGTGGACTTCAGTAGTTGTTGTGACGTCTGTGGGACTTAAAGGTTTTTCTGATCCGGCTCATTGGTTCTTTTGGTCCAACAAACTCCCCTGAACCAATGCAGCCAAAACCTTTAACTTTATTGAGGTCCCACTTATTTTGGCAAAATGGTTGGTCTTTTTCCTTCTTGATCAGTTGAGAAGATGACCCATATAAGCACCGGCCTGGAAGTAAGTCTCTGATGATTTGGTTGGCAAAGTATGGATGGGAGCTCTGTATTGGGGAATTGGACACTGAGCTGTTCCCCCATCCATGAAACTCACTTCCCATGTATAAGCCTGTAGGATTCTCTGGTGTATGCTCTGAGAAACATGATTTGTTCTTCCATAGTAAGATTCTCTGGTTCACCATCGAACAATCCTTCACGCCCATACAGCTCTGAGATGTATTTGGCCTGTTTGCCATTTTTGAGCTCAACTGTTGTGATCTGTCTGTAGGCAAACTCATCTGGGTGATTACCTTCAAGTAACAGACTGAGCTCATTTTGTTTGAAGTTCTCAAGCTTCTTGTAGACTAACCCCTTCTTGATTACTCTATTTTCTAACATCTTTTGGGGAGGCTGTTTAGTCTCATAAGCCTTCTTGAAGTCTTCTACAATTTCCCAGGGTGATACTACAAGGACCACTGTGATCTCTTCATCTACGATCCTTTTTTTATCTGGCCCTTGTATCTTGCAGGAATGTCCTTCTTCACAATTCTGTGAGCCACCCTAGGATCAGGCCATATCCTCACCTTTTCCTTTTGATATTGAAATGTGTTGGCAAGGGTGTACAGTCTCAGAGCTTCTTTCTTCATACTTATTATTGATGAAGAGGCAGCATAAGTTTTGTCTATGCTCTTCAGCATCTCCTTATCATGAAGCCTTTGCTGCTGCTCTTCTTCTATCTTTACTCTCACAGTTTCCATCTGTGAGGTGGGAGTGATGGGCATAGATTTGGCTTTAGGCAAAGTTAGGATTGCAGAAAGAGGCAACCTATCTTCTTCCTCATCATCCTCTTCATCTTCTTCGTCTAGCCTCAACATCCTTCTCTTCTTCTTCTTGGATGCATCATCGGCTGTTGGTTTTGAGGGTAAAGGAGTTGGTTTTGCAGGTTGTTCTAGCATTCTTGTAATGAGAGAGGCTTTGGAGTGTTTTGCTAGTTCGTTTCTGTTCCCAGCCCCTGCTTCATTTAGTGCTTCAATCACTAATCCCTTTGTGTATGCTTCAGACGTACAGATCTTGGTGGTATTGCCAAGATACTGTCCCTGGTCCATGACTTAATCTCTATCAATGATCTTCCAAGATACTTTGCAATGAATCTGATCATGATCTCCAGTCTTTCTCTTTCTAACACATCATAACTTGCCCATCTTGAGTTAATTTCTTCAACTTCAAGTCTTCTAATCTCTGAGTCAAGCTGTGCAGTATCGAACCCTTGTCTATATAGTTGATCAATAATGGAGTCCATAGATTTACTATGTGTAGCATCCGCCATTTTGACCATCTCATCAAGTTGGAGTTCTTTTTCTTTTCTTTCAATCTTCCTCTTCTTATATGTGATATGAAAATCTTTGTGACTTTCACTCACTTGATCAGTGTCAGCTTCCTTCACATACTCTTCTTTCTTCTTAGTCTCTTTCACAACCTCTTCTTCCTCCTGTTCTCTCTCTTTCAATATGCTCTTCCCTTTGTCTTTGACTAACTGACTCTCCCCCTTTTTGGTTGCATTGGTTGCAAGGGTTTGAGTAGTAGAAAGCCTTGCGCTCACAATCTCCTCCACCAGTGGGTGTATAATTGAGGGAAGTCTGTCATCCAAGGTTTTGATCACAATGTCTGTGATCATTGGGGTGATGAGAGGTAGGGATTTATGGAAGATAGCAGCTATTTGCTCAGAGGGGTTCTGTCCCTGAGAAGCAGTGCCAGAGGGAGAGGCTGGTGGATTGAATGTTTTGAGTGGCTAAGTGTTTAGGAGACCTTCAGGTGAAGGAGCCATCTGTGGGTGTATGGTGGTAGCAGATGGACTTGCTTCTTGAGAGAATTGGTGAAGTAGTCTTTGTAGTCTACTGACTTCTTCCTCAAGAATTGTGTTCTGGGCTAGAACATCATAAAAGAAGCCCAGGTCATCATCAGCAGATGCTGAATTACCTGACCTCCTGCTAGTAGCAAGATATACATGCCCTGGGTGTAGACCAGTTGTAGCATGTGCCCCTTTTTCTCGGAACTGGGGACTTCCAGCCTCAGGACGATGTCCTTCATCAGCTGTTGCCTCTGATGAGGTCTTAGCCATGTTACCAGCCTCAGTCTGATCATGTGCTGATGCAGAAGAGAGGTGGCAGCCTCACCAGATATTCTGATCTCCGTATCTACACTAGGAGACTGAACATTTAAACCCCTGTGCTGTGGGTTGTCAGAAGCATGTTGATCCTCTTCCTCAATATCTGTGGTTTTCCCTTTAGGTGGTAGTTGGGGAGGAGGAGAGGCATGCAGCTGAGTCAGCACATTTGCAATTATAAGTGTTGGACTTTGGGAGCATTTTCATGAGGAGATAGGGTAGTATGCACCTGGGGAGAATGGTGTGTTTCAATGGCAATCTCCTCAAATGAGGAAGATTCCAGATTTGTGGGTACCCCTTCTTTGGTTGCTTCAGGCTCCTTTTGAGAGGAATCCTGAGCGGCTGTGGCTGGGTGAGTCTCTGATACTACTGGGGGGTTTACACCAGTAAGTATATCCTGTCTTGGTGGTACAGGAGCATCTTCAGGGGACTCATCTTCCTGAATAACTGTTTTGGTTCGTTTTGTTTTTGGTTTGGTGGGGACTTTGGATTTTGTGGTGGTGGCTGTGGGTTCCAGCTGCGTGGGTTTGCACAGCTTGGCAGCCATTTTGAGTGATTGGTCAGAGTTGTGCCGGGAGTATACTTCAGGAAATACAGCCATAGCAGGGACTCCCAGGCCAACAAGTCCCTCAGCTTGAAGCTGGTTTTCAATTATGGCCATTATGAACCGAGGATATAATATCCAACGGTTAGAAAGTTGTTTTTGGGCCATATCCTTGAGCTCTAAGAATAGTATTTCAGAAAAATTTAAAGGTTGTTGCTCAAGGATGGAGTACAATACCTGTTGCCACCTTGTGGACATTTGATCCCATGATGAAGTCTTGGGGGCCAGGCAGACATTGACCATATGAAAGATAAGCCGTTCAGCATCCTGGAAATGTTTCTTCAATATGGTAGAGGCACTCAGGTTACCTTCGTATCCATGGTGGGCAAATGATAGATCAGTGGTGCCCTTTGGATAACTAGTCGGGAAAGTGGCATCATCCAGATTGAGGGTTGGCGAAGAATCTCTGGATTGATGACCACCTTTTGGCTATGGACAAACGAATGAAGCGACTCTGTGTCATTCTCCTCAGAGACAAGAGTGACGTTTGTCCAGAATTGGCTAAGGGATTCGGCATATATGGTGGGGTTTAACAGAAAAGCTGTTTGGTAAGGTGACTGGACCATTAAGTCAATGGCGTTGTGAAACTTGGTCCAGTATGGTGATTTGGTAAGGTGAGCGACACAGTTGTGTCGTGGTTTTAGTTGCATGGTCGCCATGGATGAAGAGAGGGTACAGAGTTTTTGAACGTTAGGTTTGAGAGGAGAGGTGAGAAAAACTCTGGTGAGATAAGGTATTTATAGGGTAGGGTTATGAACCGACTGAAGGTTTTGGTGTTAGTCATCATTTGTTGAAACTACTGATGACGTGGCATTAACATTCAGAGGTTTGAAATGACTGACCGTATTGGTGTGATCATCAGTTGTTATAAAACAACTGAAGACTTGGTTTTAACCGTCAGACGTTGAAACAGCTGAAGTCTTTGATTTAGTCTTCAGTAGTTATAGAACTACTGAGGACAATTCCGACTTCAGGTGGTGAAACAACTGAGGACATGGTGTTTGTCATCAGTAGTTGTGAAACTACTGAAGACAGTGGCTTTGTCATCAGTAGTTATAGCTGTGGCTTCAGTTGTTTAGAAACAGCAGTTGTAGAAACAACTGAAGAGAAAAATCAGCTTTTTCGTCAATTCATAGCTTTTCAGCTGTTTCAGTCTGACCTCCACATTTAAATCCGAGTTTGATGTTTCATTGGTCATCAGTACTTATCTGCATTTGTGACATCAGCAGTTGTAGTTACATCAGCTGTTGTGATTTCATCAGCTGTTATAACTACATCAGCTGTTTTAACAAATGAGTACTTATATGACATGGTTACCAATGATCATCAGTATTTATTACTGAGATTATCGGTAGTTGTCACTTATTCTAGCTGCAGCATACCAAGCCTTAACACCAGGTTGTGGAAGGTTGAACTATCCAAAGGCTTAGTAAAAATGTCTGCAAGCTCATCAGCACTAGGAACAAATTTTGGATCAATCAGACCTTTTTCAAACATCTCTAATAAAATGGTGTCTGATTTCAATATGTTTAGTCCTAGAGTGCTGGACAGGATTCTTGACAATACAAAGAGCTGAAGAGCTGTCCATTAACAATGGAGTCTTAGTCTCAGTTATGCCATAATCCAATAATTGGTTTTGAAGCCATAATACCTGAGATGTACAACTTGCAGCAGCAATGTACTCGGCTTCAGCAGTTGATGTAGCAACTGAGGTTTGTTTCTTACTCTGCCAAGAAATCAAACAGTGCCTAGGAATTGGCATCCACCAGAAGTTGATTTCCTGGTCAACTTACACCCTGCATAATCACTGTCAGAAAAAGCAACTAATTTACCAGAATGTCTATAGAATACCATAAAACCTAGAGATGGAGTGCCTTGCAAATATCTAAAGATCCTCTTGACTGCAATCAAATGAGACTCCTTAGGTGCAGCCTGAAATCTAGCACAAACACATGTAGCAAACATAATATCTGGTCTAGAAGCTGTTAAGTACATCAAGGACCCAATCATACATCTGTAAAGTGTTTCATCGACCACTTTACCTTTCTGATCTGTATCCAGTTGTGTGGTGTTGCACATGGGAGTAGAACAGGTTTACAATTTTGTAAATCAAATTTTTCCAAAGATTTTTTGTATATTTGGACTGATGAATGAAAATTCCATCAGCCTTTTGTTTGATTTGCAAACCCAGAAAGAATTGTAATCCCCATTGCACTCATTTCAAACTTTTGTTGCATCAACTTTGTAAAGCCATCACACAACTGTGGATCAGAAGATGCAAAAATAATATCATCTACATAAATTTGAACAAGTAAATTATGCGCCCATGCTTTCTTAATGAATAAAGTTTTATCTATGGTGCCTCTAGTAAATTATTTTCAAGAAGAAAGTTTTGATAATGTCTCATACCAGGCTCCTAGGAGCTTGTTTCAACCCATAAAGAGCCTTATCAAGCTTATACACCCAATTAGGATGTTGTGTCCTCAAAACTGGTGGTTGACATACATAACCTTTCTTTAATTTTCCCATACAAAAATGCCTTTTGACATCCATTTGAAAAACTTTAAGATTTTGATAAGCAGCATAAGCTAAAACATCGAATTGCTTCCAGTCTAGCTACAGGAGCAAAGGTTTCATCATAATCAATACCTTCTTCTTCAAACCACCCTGAACACCAGTCGGGCCTTGTTCTTAACAATAAGCCCATTTTCATCAGTCTTATTCCTA